>PVLC010002695.1:0-109848 GCA_004027655.1 Graphiurus murinus | reverse complement strand
TAGTTTCTTCAATCTTTCTTTATTTTTGATATTTCGAACACCATCAGTGTCCAGTAGAGCTTTCTATGGTGATGGAACTGTTCTATATCTGTGCTGTGTAACATGATAGCCACTAACCACATGTGGCTCCTGAGCACTGGAAATGTAGCTGCCGAGACTGGGGAACTGAAGTATAATTTTATTTAATTTACATTTACATAGCCAAACAGCTAGTAGCTCCCATATGGGGCAACCCACTTTAAAACTTTAACCAACTTCAGTATTTAACCCTTTCTGTCTCTCATCTAGTCACAGAGTACAGAAATCCCTGACTGTGGGCAGGAAAATCCTAACTTATAACTAACGTAATAGGTAGCATTCAGAAAAGTTGTGTTTCGCTTTTCAATAACTTCTCAAACCAATTACTCTTGTGTTCTGAATATGAGATATTGTGGGCATTTTTATAGAAAGCCTTTATTATATTTGTTATTAGAAACCTTCAACAGTGTGTAGAAATTCCCCTCTGAAACATAACGAATGCGGTAAGACCAATTAATTGTGTGAAATACACACAGCCTGATGAAATTACAATCGCCTAAAATTTGTGGTTGCTCTAAGTGAGCTTGAGAAAAGTTTGATGCATTCAAGAAATAAAGACTCTGGTATATGGGAGCTCACTTAGCAGGTCTTAGCCAGATACTTCCTAGGATCCACAGGCTTAGAGTGACAGACAAGGCAGATGCTGCTCTGCCCCGCTCCCGGGAAAATGACTGTTTACACCCAGGAGCAATTCCTGGAATGCAGCAGGAAGCTGCACAGGACCAGAGAGCTAAGTGGGATATTTTTCCAGGCTTCCTGTTAAGAGGAATGACTGGTTTTCATTCCCCTCCAGGCGCAGAAGAAAATCACTCTGAAAACCACACAGAAGAAAGTACGCATTTAAAACAAATGCGACTTTCCCCCAGATTGAGGATTCTCTATGGAAAAATCCCCCAGACAACTGTTGCAATAGCAGGAGTTGGAAACCTACACAAAATCTTCAGAAAAATCAAGATCCATTGAGACACTGAAGTCCGGTATCTTGCAAAATTATATTGAAATTCAATAGGAGTTTCTAAACAATCTCTCAATCTTTAGGACCACAAACATTTACAGAAGCCTGCAAATCTGGGTCAAAACATTTTCCATTTTTACTTTCTCTCTCTGCTTCATGTTGTCTTATGCTTTTGGATAATGTTTTCATGTCACAGGATTGAAAGAATACAATTATTTTCCTATCAAAAGTAGTATTCTGTGTGTATATAATGCTAGATACAGAGGAAAAACTTAAATGATTAGGCAACCGTCAAGATATTTTCATTTTAGTTAATTATGTCCTTAGGCAGTTGGTGATGATGCATTTTGTTTGTCTTTTTGTTTAGAATGAACCTCAGTGCTGGATGACACAAATTCAATTTACTTAAAAGAAACAGTCCTAAGAACCCACAGTAATAAAAGCTTTTTTGGTAGATCAATTTTTCTCAATTTCATATTTTGATATTTAGATTCTCAGAGTGTGAATATGTGCTAATTTTTGTGCCAGGATTACATTTATGTAGAACTATAATTATTTTTGTCAAACGCATATACTCATATAAGAAAAATTCTGATGCTACACATAATAGTCCAGAAATACGTCCATACACGTTGGCAGTTGATTCTTTAAAAAAGTGCAAAGGCAGTTTAGTCTTATAAACAAACAGGGCTGGCATATCCTCACTCAAAAATTTAAAAAAGCAAAATATATTCCTACTTCATATGACTTCAAAATGCCACTCAACATTTATCATTGACTCAAATGTAAATCCTACAGCCTTTATACAATAGAAGGAAGAATAGGAGAAAATACTTGTGTTTTTGACTTAGAGTTTTCAACTATGATACAAAATAATGATTAAAACATTATTAATTGGAGCTGGGCGTGGTGGCACACTCTTGTAATCCCAGCATTTGGGAGGCTGAGACTGGAGGATCTGGGTTCATGGCCAGCCTTAGCTGCTTAATGAGACCCTCCGCAACTTAGTGAGACCCTGTTTCAAAATAAAGAATAAAAAAATAGGGGTGGGGCTGTAGCTTGAAGGTAGAATGCCCCCGGGTTCCATTCCCAGTACCGCAAAAAAAAAAAAAAAAAAAAAAAAAAAAAAAAAAAAAAAAAAAAAAAAAAAAAAAAAAAACATGGTAAATTGGACTTTATCAAAATTAAGACTTGCTCTTTGAAAGGCATAGTAAGAAAATGAAAAGACAAGCCACTGGCTGGAAGAAAATATTTGAAAATCATATGTCTGATAAAGCTATGTATGGACTCTTAAAATTCAATATGAAAACAAATGAACAAAAACAATTTAGTGAGTAAGATATTTGTTTTTTATGTATTTATGTTTTTATTTTATTTTTTTTTTGCGGTACTGGGGACTGAACTCAGGGGCATTCTGCCTCCGAGCTACACCCCCAGCCCTGTTTTTTATTCTTTATTTTGAAACCAAGTCTCACTAAGTTGTGGAGTGCCTCACTAGGTAGCTGATGCTGGCTGCGAACCCGGATCCTCCGGTCTCAGCCTCCCGAATGCTGGGATTACGAGCATGCGCCACCACGCCCGGCTCGTATTTATGTTTTTAATTGGTGCATTGTAATCATACATCTTTGTTAGGTACAAGCTGCTAAAGGTATACATGCACACATTTCTCATTTAACCCTTTCCCAATTCCCGCCCCACTCCCTAGCCCTCTCTCCTTCTCAAATTTAGTTTACTGATTGACTTTGATAAGTTTGTGAAAGTACATCATGTGCATTAGGGTGTCCCCATCCCCATCACCTCCTTCAGTTAAGTCAACTTTTTTGCTCATCTAAGGTTTCTCCTTCTTCATCAGGAGTCCCTCTTATCCCCCATTTTCTTCCTAGCTTCTGCATATTAGGGAGAGCATATGATTTTTTTACTTTTTGTGACTGACTAATCAGTAAGATATTTGAACAGACACTGCACTGAAGCAGGTTTACAGATATAAAACATGCACACTAAAAGATGTTAAACATCGTTACTGACTAAAGAACTGAAAATTCAATATTGAATGAGATATCACTATATTTATTAGAATACCTAAAACTAAGAGAATGACTATCAATGTCAGTGAGGACGTGCAGTAGCCAGAGCTTCCACACATCGCTTGGGGGCATGTGCAGCGGTACAACTACTTTGGAAATCATTTTGGCAGTTTCTTCAATAGTTAAGCATATACCTTTATACAACTGAGCCATTTAAATTCTAGGTATTTCAGTAACTGAAAGCCTAAAGACTTGTACATTAGTGTTGATAACAGCCTTATTGATAATAATACAAAACTGAAAATGCATTCAATGTCCATCAACAGGTGAATGTATAAATAAGTTTGGTTTATTCATATAATGAAATACTACTTAATATAAAAAAAGAATATATACCTGAACATGAATAAATCTCAAAATATGCTTAGTGAAGGGAGGTAGGAAGAAAAATTATTGTGTCTATATCAATCTATAAATGTATTTTTCTTTGTAAACACAAATATATAAAATATAAACTTTTAGAAAATGTAACCTAATCTACAGTGACAAAAAGCAGATTCATTGTTGTCTGGGGCTGGGGTGGGATTCCTGGAGGGGTGTGTGAAGGAGAGATTACAAAACACCAACAAGAAACTTCTAGGAGTCCTGCATATGTTAATAATCTTCCTTGTGGGTGATGATTACACAGGACTTTAAATTTGAAACTTTGACTTTGTATAACTTGAATTAAATTTATTTTATGTCAGTTTTACCTCAATAGAAACTTTTTTTTTTTAGTTTAAAAATAGTGCTCTAGGAACCCTGACTACCAAATTCCTATACTCAACCTGTACTCACATCATTTTAATTCTTATAAAAGATACTATGTGATGTCCTAGCAAATACCAAATCAAATACAAAACGTACCTCAAAGAAGCAAATGGTCAATTTTCCAATGATTAATAATAGAAACCAGGGGGAGAAGAAAAGCAACTAAGATACTATCTCCCCATCTCTGAATGGCGTTGGCTTTCATTCTTTGCCACAGGCAGATCTTGATTGTTCTCTTAGACTTATTCTCTTCTTTGCTCCTTCATCCAATTCATAGTTACAGTTTCCATCCCATATTGGATGAAGTCTAAATGCATCTTATTTTTTTGTGTTGTTTTCTAAACTCATCATCAACTGCTTTGCTCATTCCTCCTCATTTCCTATCTGCCATTCTCTCTGCTTCCAGTTTTCTTCCCCTCCAATCCACCTTCTTGGGACAAAAGAGAGCAATTACCTACAGGGACCAGAGAAAGAAACCCTTATCAAAAATGGGAAGCATTCTAGCTATGGGAGGCCAGGTTGCAAGACCAATGGTCTTTGGAAGAAGAACATAGTCATTGCTGAGTCACAGCCTAGAGGAAAATGGGAGAGAAATTCTAACTTTACTCTCTTTTCCCCATCTCTCTGTCTCCTGCCAATGTCTTTTGCTGGCCAAATCCAAACTGGAAGTCAAGGGGCCCTGTAGATGCAATCCATAAAGGTCAGCCTTCTAGAGTTTGGAACAGGATAGAAAAGAGAGAGATCAAATTCTGGAGAGGCATGAAGAGCCTACTTCAGAGCATTGTTCTAAAATGTAAGAATGGTCATATTATTCTTTTATGGAAATAAAAGAATATATGTATATATTGTTTATATATATTTTGGAGCCAGAGTAGAACTTTGTCCCTATCGTCCAAGTAAAAAGGTAATATTTTGAGTCTATCGTTAATGTCTATTTGTAGGAAAAACTATTTGATAGAATAAACTAATGATAGCTATAAAATATAGAGTGCCTATTATATGACACTCTCCTGAGTATTTAGTATGTATTATCTCATTCAATTCCCCCAACAGTTCTGTGAAAGCTATTATTAAAGGTATTATTTTCATTACTGATAAGGAAGTTTATCTATCTTTACAATGGTGTCATATTATGCATGCATAATCATGAATTTATTAACACTTGAGGAAGATATGAAGCAAAATGACAATTTAAATAATGGAAAAGTGCCACCTCCTCTTTTACCCTTAATACTGAGAAAGTGGTGTTTATTTATTTTGTATAACATGACCCTGAAGTACACACCACCTAAATGACCTGATATTCAATGGGAGAAATAAGAAGAAAATTGGCGACTAAATTATTAAGGGATCGTATGTTGTTTTCCAATATAGACTAATTGGTTACCCTATTTTAACCTTCTTCACTGACTTTGAAACCCACTGCTTTGATAAGATGGTTCTACTCTTAAGAATCAAAATCCAGATGAAAACAGGCTGGTTATAAAAGCCTATCTAATTATAAACTCCTTGCTCTTCAGTGCCACCATGGACAACCTTACTAAATAAAAGAAACTGTCAACTTTCCTTTCTCCTGGTAGAATTGAGAGCTGGAGATTATTTTCCTTTTTCTCCATTTGCTGTTGCTTAATACTTTTGTGTGTCTCTCCTTAAAAGACAATGGAATTTTATATATTCTGCCATTGTCTTTTATTAGTATGATTTTATGAAAGGATATAAAACCAGTATTTATATTTTAGTATAGGAAATGTCAAATTTGTATTGGATGTCAAATTTTATTTCCATAGCTTATAAAATATATGTCAGGAAAAAAATTTATATCTTCAAGACTAGTAGAAATTGTTTTCTCTTGCTATCCATTTTCTTCATGTTAACATTATACAGATATAGGTAGGACTCATATTGTTAGAAATAAAAATGCATCAATTTTTAAAGAGATTTAAAAAACTCTTAATGGACACTACTTTCAAAATATTCTTCTAATTCATAAGACACATCAATTTAAATCATTGCTACTTATTTTGAGCTTCATTTTCTAGACTAAGTTGAAGACTCATGCATTTTTTTTTTAATTTATACCTTGAGGGGTGTCTAGAATGTACCTGCAAATAATAGACATTTAGTAAATGACCGTTGAATCAATAAATGAATTTTCTGAATGAGAGCTACGAAGACTTGTTTTGAATATTCATTAGCTCCATTTATAGTTGACCTAAAAAGTCAAGTTTATGCACAAGAGCTGATAAGAACTTTTTTTGTGTGTAGTACTGGGGATTGAACCCAGGGGCATTCTCCTTCTGAGCTACACCCCCAGGCCTATTTTATTTTCAAACTGGAGATAACCTCGCTAAGTTGCTGAGGCTGGCCTTGAACTCGTGATCCTACTGTCTCAACCTTCCAAGTACTGGGATTATAAGCATGCATTATCACGCCTTACTTGATAAAAACTTTTGATATAAGGAAATTATAATCATTGTTTTATATCTTGAAATAAAATGTTTTTATTTTAAGAAGAAAACAACAACAAGAACTAAACTGTTAATGGCAGAAAACACAAACTGGACCAAATCAGTAGCAGTAAGTATGGCAGTCTGTTTGGTATGCATACTATATATATATATTGAACCCAGGGGATTCTACCTCCGAGCTACATCCCCAGCCCTATTTTTATTCTGTATTTTGAAACAGGGTCTCACTAAGTTGCGGAGAGCCTCACTAAGTAGCTGAGGCTGGCCGCAAACCCTGATCCTCCTGTCTCAGCCTCCCAAATACTGGGATTACAAGCGTGTGCCACCATAACGGGCTTTGTATAGTATTTTTTAATCAACATCTTAAGTCAGATTGTTTGACATAAAACTTGGAATTTCTTTCCAACTTCCTTCCTTCCTTCCTTCCTTCCTCCCTCCCTCCCTTCCTTCCTTCCTTCCTCCCTCCCTCCCTCCCTTCCTCCTTCTCTCTCTTTCTCCCTTCCTTCCATCTTTCCTTATCCTTCCTTTGTGGTAGGGATTGAACCAAGGAGTATTCTACCTCTGAGTTACACTCCCAACCCTCTTTCATTTTCTTTTTTAGCTTGAAACAGGGTCTCAATAAGTTGCTGAGGGCCTCACTAAGTTGCTGAGGCAGGCCTCAAACTATCCATCTTCCTTCCTCGGCCTTCCAAGAATCAGGATTACAGTCATCTATCAGCATGCCTAGTGATTTCTGTATTTTCTTAAAATCTGAAAGAAGCCAACTCAGCACCCAGTGGAGCTGGCCTTTGGAGCATGCTGGTTATCAACTGGAGTACTCATTCCTCACATAGTGCAGTGCAGGGGTCTTCATAGAACCAACTCTATTCTTTCTGAAAAATCATTTCCCTGAAACTGGGGTGCAGGAAAGGAACATTCAGAAAGGGAATCCATTTCTATGTTCTCATATTTTGATATTCTTCCCTAAAATCAGTCTGAGAACCTGCTTGAGTTCAGAGTAACCCCTCCTTTGCTATATAAAGGAAATGTACTCCTTTTGCCAGACCAAATATAACTGGGGATAATGCTTTGTGAAACAAAATGTAAACCTCTGATGGATCAAAGCACTGGCCATGTCGGGCTGCTTGTCTTTTCTGCCTTCTGTTTTTGGACACCTAGAAAACTCAGGCATGAGAACTGGGGTCCATATTATGGTACTTTAAGTTCAGATAAATTTCTAAAATTAGGAATTTATCTGAATTTATCTCACGGCAGTGAGAACAGTGACCATTTTTATTTTACTTGTTTGTTTATAAATTGAATTTATTTTGAACAAATGTGTGTGGGTCTTGAGGAATTATCTTCAGCATATAACTAAGGTATAGTCATAAGAGACACTGGCCTCTTAAAAACAAAATAAAACAAAAACAAACCCTAAGTATTTAGCATTTTGCATTTAATTATAAAGATTAATTTCAGTAAGTCTTAATTTTTATTTTATTGCTTTCAGATATGACTTTAGGAATACATATGTTTCTTTATCTTTTGTAAGCAAAAAGACAACTGAATCATACAATCCAACTACATTAATGGCTTTAATTGTGATTTTCATAGTAAGTCTTGTCCTTAATTGTGCCCCTTACCTGAACACCAGAGGATTATTAATGCTTTATACTCCTCAGCTGTTATATAACACAATTTTAGCTACATAGATTGGATTGCATTATTTTGAATTAATTATCTGTCATTGTCAGTAACGTTTATTTATATGATTCCTGAAACATATATTATTATGTTCACTTTGAATAAAAATGGTGTTTTTCATTTTTTGTTTCTACAAGAAAATGTCTGATTTTGTTGATTCATTTGACCATAGGGATGATTCCATCAATTAGATTGTATGATAGATATTTTTTATAACTCATGTGAGCTAAATCTGCAGCTCCAAGTTTTGGTGAGAATATATTTTAAAATATACAATAATGTGAACACGTTTCATTAAAAAATTTGCATAGGAGGAATAATATTTTTATTTTCTCAACCCTTTTTGAATCTTTTGATCTGAGGAAGTTTCTTGGTGTGAGAGAACTATTTAATAATCATTTGATACATCTTGATAAAGACTTTTATTTTCTTCTTAGAAATTGAGTAAATGAATGATTGGATACAAAATTCTTTTGTACTTTAGATGGTTTCTAATTCATTTTCTCTCAATCAAGTTAGAAGAGAATCTAATAGACACCTGATAGCATATCAAAAAATAACTTTTAATGATAGATCATATTGTGATTTTTGACAGATAGCTCAGAAAGAGTTTAAAAATTTAGTGACACTACAATGACAAAACTCATTTTATTCTTATCTCCTTATTTATAAAAGGTTTCTCAGTGCTTACATTTATTAAGATGAAAAATTACAATAGGATTGATGCTGACACCTGTATTAGTCTGGCTACATGAAAAATGGAATAATTGTAAAAATAAATCTAGTCCCATCTATCTCATGTAAGAAATACATTCCTGATAAAATGTATTTTTATATTTATCAATGATGATTTATAATGTATTTGCGTTGTTTTGATCAGTTGTTTAATATGATACAAAATATTTTAAATTTTTGAACATGTATTCGTTATAGATAAATCTGATATGTAACCATTAAAATATCTTCTGGTTTTCAATTTTTAAGTGTAATAAAATAGATAATTTACAGGTGGTAAAACTGGAAATCTTAATGTTGGATTCTAAGCTTATATATTGAGCTATTATGTTATTCTGCCTTCCAATTAACATCATGGTCTCAGAAACTCACACAGTGCGTTTACAGGTTTTACCCAGTTCCAGCTTCTGGCCCACCTGTATCTCTAGTGCCAATTTTGAGGGATGTCTTCTGGCTCCTGACTCTACAACCTCTCCGGAGTATCTGGGTACTTTGAGGTATCTATTCATAATTCCTACCTGAGGATGAAAACATAAAAAACAAAACAACCTGCTCCAAACAAACAAAAGTATGTTAAGGCATAAATGAAATCACAATTGATCACTTCATTATTTTTTATTAAAGTTAGGTAACACAGGAGAACTTTAAAATCATTTATGAGATAAATCTATATAAATGTTCAACATCTATCAGGTCTAAATTACCTTGAGATCAGTTCTCTGATCACACTTAAGAGATACTGTTCCATGGAGCAAAAAGAATGTGATTTTCCCTGGGGTTATATGATATGGGAGAAAGAATTCTAATTTCTATCATAAACTCTATGTGCTTTCACAAACCTGCTTCATTCCTGAAACCATATTCAAAAATCATATTCAAAAATATTCCTGAAATAATATTAAAAAGTATTAAGGGGTCTTGAAAATTCCCTGTACATTTGTCTAATCAAGGAAAATCATAATATCCCTAGCAATCTTAGTTTCCATTTGTTTAGTTTTATGGCTGTTTCACACTGATGGTAAGGAATCAAGCTCCATTATGGTTCTTGCTTTGCTTAAAATTATTATATTAAGAAAGGGAAGAAAAATCAATCCTTTGGATATTGTTACAGTCAATGAAAAATTGGTATTGGTAGAATTAATAACTTGAGTGAAAATTCAAGCACTTAATGAATTTTGTAAAGAAAATTATGATTTCAATGCATACTGAATAAACATGCATTTAGATGTATCAATTTCTGCATTATATGTTAGATTATAAGTCTATATTGGACAAAGATTTTTAAAATTATGCTGTACAATGTTCTCAGTCTAAATTAGACAGATTTTATAACTTTTGTTGTACAATGTTCTTAATGAAGAAGATAATAAGACTGAATACTTATATTTTCTATATCACACTCTATTTTGACAATAAGGTCAATCATGAAAACACAATTTTTGCATGTTCATTTGTTGATACAAACCTTTCCTCCAAAAACTTTACTCATTTCTCTAGAATTTCCCCTTTTGTTTCAGAATTCTTTAATCATATGAAATAGTTTATTAAAATATAGATGATTCCCATTATATTATGCCTCATGAAGGCATAGATTCTAGCAATGTCATATTTCCTAAAACAATTAAAAATAAAAGCTTGATCTGTTATTTTAGTATGTTATTCAGAGTTCCTCAGAGAAATATGATCAGTAGATTATTATTTCTTTGTTCATTATAAGGCATTAGTTCATGCAATTATGGAGGCAGAGAAGCATTAAGATCTGCAATCAAAGCCGGGCGTGGTGGCACATGCTTGTTATCCCAATACTTGGGAGGCTGAGACAGGAAGATTGGGGTTCGTGGCCAGCCTCAGTTACTTAGTGAGGGCCTCCACAACTTAGTGAGACCCTGGTTCAAAATAAAGAATAAAAAATAGGGCTGGGGATGTAGCTCAAAGGTAAAATGCTCCTGGGTTCCATCCCCAGTACTGCAACAAATAAATAAATAAATAAATAAATAAATAAATAAATAAATAAATAAATAAAATACAGTCCAAGATTGAAGACAAGAGAAGACTGATGTCCCAGCTCAAGGATTCTTGGGCAAGGAGATTGAATTCTCTTCCTGTTCATGTTATCTTCATCTAGAAATACCTAAGATTGTTAACAAAATATTGCGACACCCTATAACGTGGTCCAATTGACACAGGAAATTAATAATCATACTTATCTGTATGTGAATTTCAGCAATGTATGTATGACCACTGAATACAGTTGTGCTGGCTGTGTAATATACAAATCTAGGGACATCATTCATTGAAGTAATTATAGATTTTATATACCTTTGTAGGCAGTAAAAACTCGTAAAGGTGCAGTTTTTTCTCCCTAATTTCCATAAAATTAAAGCTTAGGCTAGATTTCTTTTACTTATCAATAACATCATTAAAAAGGGTTTCTAAATATTGTTTCTAAAACTGCTTCTACTCAGACAATGAGATAATTAGCTAATCTTATATATAGTAAAACCAAATCCTCATTTTCTTTAAGACATATTTGCAATTTGAACTGCTTCTGTTCTTCATTTTTAATTCATATCCTAGTGACTAATTTTTAAAATGAAATCATTTTCTTAAGTATACAAAATTCCATTCTCTGAAACACACACACACACACACACACACACACACACACACACACACACAACATGGATGGTACCTTGTAACTTACAATATTAACATGCTTAGAAAGGGTGACAACCTAAAACTTACCAAATAGAAAATAAAAAGGAAGAAGGAAAAAAATTAACTGAAATAACTAGACAATTATCTTTTCTAGTCATCAATATCCAGTTTGGTTAAATTGACAATAGATTTAAAATTGTTAGTCTTTCTTTAAACAATAAGTTCTGCTCTCAAACTTGATTTGAAGTTTATTTTGCTGGGAACAGCATTGCACCATGAAAAACCAGTGGCTGTCAAGTTAATGTACAAACCACATGAAGATCTGGAATTCCTACCCTTTTGGTCTAAAATATGAGCTGTAGAGTAGAAGTAGAATCAATTATTTTAAGTTTGTACTAATTACTTTAAAATCTTATGATTTTAAAAAAGGGTCTTATGAATTTCTATGGGAATAGTATCTAGCAAGCAATTCCTAAATTTGATTACAATGATCTCTTATACTTTTTTTAACTTCTTGTTCACTCATTATCACTTTTTTGAAGAATCCCTAAAATTAACCAAAAATAACCTGTTTTGCATCTCACAGAGGCACATGTGTACCCTTACCCCAAATGAATTCATAGTTTTCCTTCTATTCTGGACTTTCTTATTTTTCTTGAGTGAACCAACTCTATTTTCTTAACATTCTTACTTGAAAGTATTTTTTATGGTTAGGTATAGATTGTCCCTTGAAGAACTCACATCTTCATGCTCAGAGTTGATCTAATCAAGTCATTAGGATTATAATCTCATCAGTGAACAAATCCATTGTCATGAACTGGCTGATCACCTAGGCAAATGGGATGTGGCTGGAGAAAGTGGGTCCCTGGAGGTGTCGCCTCAGGGACTGGGCTTTTGTCTTTGAATCCTCTTCCTTGCTTGCTCTCTGCTACTGCTCTCCATGATGTGAGAGTAGAACCTTGCTTTCTCCCTCTCTCTGATTCCTACTGTTATGCTCTGAGAGGTGCAGATACCAGCCTCACATGGACTAAACCTGATATCTCTAAAACCTGTGATCAAATAAATCTTCCTTCCTCTAAGTTGTGTTGTCAGTTGCTTTGGATTACATCAGTGAGAATATTGACTGAGACAATGTTCCTTTAACCTCTCTTCCATTTTCCCCATATCTAATAATGAGAAACTCACAGTTACTTTTTTTCTCATCAATGATACCTCATTTTAAATCCCATTGTTATTATCATGGTACCAGAACTCATCCTTTCACAAAAAGACTATTTTAACAATATTATAGCTGATCTTAATCTTTTTTTTTTTTCTGGCTTCTCCAATATTTTTCTATATGGCAATGTTTTCTTTATTTAGTTTATCTCCCTACTCAAAATCCTCCAGTATTTCTTCATAAACAAAATAGCTTTTGAATTCCTTAGTCTCTCACTTAGGATCTCTAACAATCTGACTTCATTTTAGTCATCTAGCATCATTGATTGACTCACTTAGTAGACATTTGTAAGAGTTACTCAGTTCCTGAGACCCTGCTGGAAACTTGGCACATGATAAGCAAAGGTCTGGCCTTTGGTCTTGACAAGTTCTCAGTAAAAGGGTGTTAGAGAATGTCTATGCTTTTGATTATTATCCCACAATGTCAAGGCCTGATTTTCACCATCCAATCACTAGTTCATTTCTCACTTTCACCATGACATCTCCTCTAACTACCTTGGTCTACTTTAATTTCTTCTCCACTGGCCTTCTGTTTTAGAACATTTGCTTTTAATCATCAGGATCATTTCTTCTTCACTGGGGTTGGCTTTGTCCCTCAGAGGACATTTCACTGTATCTTGAGCTATTTCTAGTAGTTATAACTGAGAGGTAGCTACCAGCATTTAATGGGTAGAGACCAGGGATGCTACTAAACATTCTAAAGTGCATAGAACAGTCCCCACAACACAGAATTATCCATCCTCAAATGTCAATAGTGCCTGACTGAGAAGCCCTGACTAGGAAATGGAGATAATAATAGTACTTATTTCTCAGGATTGTTAGAGAATTAAATGTAGGATAGACTTCCGGGAAGATGGCGACGGAGTGAGACACATCTCAAGAGGCACTGTGAGCTCTATTCAAATCAGCCATAGAAGCAGCTTTTTGACAGAAGAAAAAAAGCAACAAAAAGGTGAAAAACGCTACGAAAACTGAAATATAGCTGATCAAAATCTGGAAGGCCGACCAGGGAGAGCAAAGAAGCCCGTCTTTGTGGCTGTGGCGCCATGCCGCTGAGTGGCGGCTGCCACTGAGCCAACCCCCCAGCGTGGGGTCTACTGACAAAGGAATATATAACGACCTTCTGCATTCCCAGCGTCCAGAGGTGGAGTGAGCAACTCCTGAACTCCTCATCCTAGCCAGGCGGCATATCGAGGTACCTTTGACAGAGAGCAGAACGTGTGGTAAGACAACTTAAGCCAGCGCGGGGCCATCCCAGCGCACCTCTCCCTACAGAGCCGGCGCAGAGATAACTGCACTACAGAGCTTAAATCGAAACTGCCACAGGAGCAGCTTCTTGATGGAAGGAGAGAGAAGCAAAACAGCAGAAAAGTGAGCAAAGCAACAGGGGAAGTTGGTCATAACCTAGAGAGCAGACCAGGGAGAACAGGGGAGCCATTTTGCATTTTGTTGGCCACCCACAGCAGCAGAAACCTACCCAAAAGATCTGCAGAGGCCAAATCAGGTCTGCTCTTACAAACTTGCAGGGATTTTTATTTTGCTTCTTGCTGATGTTTCTTGTTTACTGGGTTTTTTGCTTTGTTTTGTTTCATTTTTACTCTGTTTTCGCTTTGCATTGCTTTGATTTATGTATGTTTATTCGGAGGATTGGTTGCTTTGTTAGCTTTTGCTAGACCCTAGAAGTCAACACCTGAAACCCACCAAAGGCACCAATAGAGCAAGCAGAAGAACAACCAGAGTAATTGCAACTCAGTACAAGATACCATTCACAGAGAGTAAATAAAAATAAGAAACCTATAAATTCAGAGAAAGCGTGCAAGAGCAGCAAAGTTATAAATTTAAAAACAGGGAAACCATGGGAAGGAGAAATACCAAAGAAACGAGTAAACATGACCCCACAACAACAGAACTCAATGACACTGAATGGCAGAGCTTATCAGAAGGACAATTCAGATCTTTAATAATAGAAACGATACAAAACTTCCAGAAAGAATGCAGAGAGAGCTGGAAAGAAATAAAGGAACAAATAAACAAGAATCTGACACCTAGAGCAGGAATCATAGAGAAGCCCTGATGAGGAGGTTATCAAAGTATATAAACTTTTCTTTCAGGACTTGAAGATTGAACAATTCTTGAGGATTCTTTGAAATGAGGATAGAATCCTAGATTATGCAGGTGATTCCTAAATCCAGTAATAAGTATCCTTGCAAGACACACAAAGAGGGGAGGCAGAGAGAGGGGAAATACACAGACAACACAGACAGAAGAGGAAATGTGAACATCGAAGCAGAGACGAGAGTTATGCAGCCTCAGCCAGACATACAGAGATGTGTGGGATGAGAAGACAGATGCGGAGATTGAAATGTCTTGGCGTGGCAATAAGCCAAAGAAGGCAAGGATTGCTGGCAGCCTCCAGAAGCTATAAGAGACAAGAACTAGGTCTCTCCTATAGTCTCCGGAGGGAATGTGGCCTGCCAGTACCTGGACTTCAGACTTTTGCCTTCAGAAGTGTGTGAGAGTACCTTGCTATTATGTTTAAGCTGCCATGTTTGTGGTACCTTGTTGTGGCCGACTCAGAAAATTAATACACATGGTAAATACAATGCCTCACTCAGAGTAGGTCCTTAGTAAACATTTCACGTTTATGACGAAAATTATCTTTGCTTCTTTGAAGAAAGGCCTTATACCTTGTTACAAAATAATCAAATTCATATTCTTGCACCTTCATATATGTCACTAAGCTTCTAGACATGTCAGCACGTGCTTATGGAAGAACATGACATACCCAGAGGCCACATGATTGCATAAGATATCAGTGTAATAGCTGTAAATTCAGCCATGAAAGTAGTCATTAATTTATTTACAATGGACTCCATCTGGATAAAATTTAATGAAAACTTAACCTACCCTAATAAGCTTATTAGCTATGCAATGTAATGTTATAATGTGGAAGCCAGTTGTGGTTAATGTAGCTTGTAGCAACCTCAGCTTTAATCTCTAGATGGCACTATGTTATAAGGAATCAGAGTGAGATCTGATTACAATTTTCATATCACTGTTTCTGAAAATGAAAAAAAAAATCTTCCTGCTAAAATCTTTCAAGGATTTATAGATAGTTACGATGTAAGTTCTATTTTACCAAACATGGATAGGCTTCTAATTTTCACTTTACTCTGGGATAAGAAAAGATAGAGAAATCAAGTCCCTAAAATATACTAGCAAACAGTAAAGAATGTGTAGAACAAGTTTATTTTTGTTCAAGTTCAATATATGTTGTATATATTTTGTTGGAAAACGTATAATCAACAAATAGGTTGGCTCTGAGGTTCTCATATAAGAATGTCCATAGAACCTGAGACTTCATCTTTGGTGGTTATGGACAGAGGCTAATAACATACTTTTCACATTTGCTTAATATAAAAACAGATAACACATTTGATCTCAGTCCTCATTATTGAAATTCCACCTTCAGTCTCAATAGAAAAAGACAAAGCTATTTGCATAGTCCCTTCCTTAATTCTCTACTTTATATTCTTGGCCTCTTTCTCTCTCTTTTTTTTGTTGCTGTACTGGGGATTGAACTCAGGGGCATTCTACTTCCGAGCTATACCTCAGCCCTATTTTCTATTCTTTATTTTGAAACAGGGTCTCACTAAGTTGCGGAGTGCCTCACTAAGTAGCTGAGGCTGGCCATGAACCCTAATCCTCCGGTCTCAGCCTCCCAAATGCTGGGATTACAAGTGTGCGCCACCATGCCTCTTTTGAAGAATATTTTTTGGCCTTAAGTCTCCAGTGACTTCTAGAGATTTAAGAAATTCTTTTAAGTTCATGAAGGTTTTAGTAATTAGATTCTTCTCTCTTTGCATTTATGGTAAACCTAATTAGCCTACTAGTAATCTGTCATTTTCAACTTCTCCACTTTCATTAGCATTTTGAGTCAATCCTAGAGTACAGTTTCATTTATTGTTTTGCATTTAATTCTTTGCATATAGATCTTACTTTCCCTACAAAATCATATATCCTTGGGGGAAAGTATCCTGACTCATTTACCTTTATGCATATGATATGTGCTTAGTAACCAGCTACTGAATTAAATGAATTGGTAGCAGCCAACATGATCTGATGCAAAGAAAAAGCAATTAGCTAATTCGTGAGCTGTGTGTTTCATTTTTCTTCACCTTTAAATAAAACCCCAAACATCCGAGTATCTTTGATCTGAGGTGTATAAATGAAATTTCCAAATAAAAATACATATAATTTTCTTGGTCAGAGCAATGATTTAATAATTAATTATTCAGAAAAATTTGTGAACATTCAAAACCAGTTGATTTTTTTTACTTTTTACTTGCTAATAGAAAAACAATCTCTGTCATCATCCTTTCCAATTCCAAAACTCTTAACTTTAATCTTTCTTCAGATCTTAATGTATCCAACAATTCTTTTTGGAACAATTCCTTGATCTTGAGAGAAATGCCACCCTTTAATGTTTCTGGATCACACTGCTCATGTCCCATAGTATGGTGTATATATTGAACTTGTGTTGCTTATTTCCTTATCTTTGTCTTTTGCTAGTCTTTACATTTCAAATGAACAGGAGCCACGTATATCTCACTGCACTGTTCTATATCCAGCACCTTACACAAAATTGCTGCATCTTATATAGTAAAAATGTGAGAATGAGGATGGAATGGATGAATTCAGGATAAAAATGAAAGATTTATATCATTTGCTTCACAAATATGTTGGGATATTTACTACATGACTTGAAGTGTGTTAGAAACAAACAAGAGAACAGTGACCATAATAGATAAATCCCCTTTCCTCCATGAAGCTTCCATTTCAGTGGGGTAAAAACAACACATCAGGAAAAAATATATAAGTAAACAAGTGAGTATAAAATAAAGGATATGTAAAGAATAGCCAAATATATTAATAAGCTAAGCAATATGTTGATAACATATGAAAATGAAGTAGGTAATTATGATTTCAGGAAGACTTTTCTAATAAGGAACAATTGAGGGGAAATCTGAATGATTCTTTTTTTTTTTTTAGTACTGGAGCTTGAACCCAGAGGCATTCTATCTCTGAGCTACACCCTCAGCCATATTTTATTTTTATTTTGAAACAGAGTCTTGCTAGGTTTATGAGAGTATCACTACTTGCTGAGGCCGATGGTGAACCTGCAATCCTCCAGTCTCAGCCTCCTAAGTACTGGGATTATAGGCGTGTGCCACCATGCCTGGCTCTGAATGATCTTTGATACCCACGGTCCTCTGGTGCAGACTTCCTGTGTTATTCCTGGGATTGTGAATATAGTAATCCCCTTATCCAAGGTTTCATTTTCTCATGGTTTTAATAACTCATGGTCAGCTGTGGTCTAAAAATATTAAGTGGAAAATTTCCAGAAATAATTCGTAAGTTTAAATGGCATGCCATACTGAGAAGTGTGGTGAAGTCTTGCACTATCTCATCCCATCTCACCTGGGACATGAGTCATCCCTCTGTCTAGGTATCCATGCTGTGCACATGATTGTACCATTAATCACTTAGTAACCCTGTCAGTTTTCAGACCTGTGTTTAAGTTACCTCTATTTCCCCTAGCAATGGCCCCAAAGTGCAAAAATAGGTATGCAAAAGAGGAACGTTGGCATAAAGCATAGGAAGACCAATTAACTCTGATACTGTGTGGGAATGCTGAAGGAGAATGGGGAAAACAGTAGAGACAGAGATCAGAACTACATGAGGATCCAAGACTGGTGGTTTTGGAAAGTATCCCTTGCAGATAAGGCAGGACAGCTGTATAGGATCTCACTTCTATTGCTGGGGGTGGGGGGGGGTCCATTATATGGCACAGGTGACATAAAAGGGAAATTATCCAGGTAGGACTAAGCTAATCATAGAAACTCTTAAAATCTGGGTTCAGGAGTCAGAGACAGAAATCAGGAAGATTTGAACTGTGAGGAATTTGGAGTGAGAAAAATTTTCCGTGTCTAGTTTTGAAGATGAAAGAAGCTGTGTGGCCAGGAATGCCTGCAGTTTCTAAGAGCTGAGATTAAAACTCCAGCTGATAAGCAGCAAGGAAGTGCAGCCCTCAATCCCACAGCTACAGTCATTAAATTCATCCACTATCTTGAATAGCTTGGGGGCAGATTTTTTCTCACCACTTTCAGATGAGAATGCAACTTTTCTTCAACACCTTGATTTCGGCCTTGAGAGATTCTAAGTGAAGCTAGCCTCACTTGGGCCAGGCTTCTGACCTATGGAACTGTAGCTAATGAACAGGTGCTGTTGTAAGCTACTACATTTGTGGTAATTCGATGCACAGCGAGAAAAAACGAATACACTACCACAAAGAGTGTTGTGAGGATCAGGTACCCGTTTTGCCTCATTAAGTATTAAACCATGGTGATTTGCTTGAGAAAACATTAATTTAGATTTCACTAACTTGAGAATGGAGGTTTGAAATGACAGCAAAGCCTTAAAAGAATAACTGGCCTTGGGAAGCTGAGCACATCTAGAAGAAGGCCGAGATGTAAGAATGCAGGAGGTGCCATGCTGGTCATGGGGTGGATGCTGAGGATCCTCAGCAAGCTCAGACTCTGGGGGTTCTTGGTGGAGAACCCCAAGGCTGAAACTAAAGGCCAATTATAACAGGATAGAAAGTATTTAAGGTGGACAGGGTGGAAGTAAATTTTTATTTTGCTGAATTCCACACTAGTTTTGTCTTTATTATAGCTTTTTTTTTTTTTTTTTTTCGGTACTGGGGACTGAACTCAGGGGCATTCTACCTCCGAGCTATACCCCCAGCCCAATTTTTTGTTCTTTATTTTGAAACCGGATCTCACTAGGTTGCGGAGTGCCTCACTAGGTAGCTGAAGCTGGCCGCGAACCCGGATCCTCCGGACTCAGCCTCCCGAATGCTGGGATTACAAGTGTGCCCCACCACGCCCGGCTGCTTTTTTTCTTCTTAATTAGACTCTGTATCTAGTCCCTTAGGTTCAAAATTATGGCATTACGTTTGAGTCTCTGTCTTGTCTTTCATCAGACCTTGATTGAGTGATTGATTATGCCTTCCTCTAGTCCCTACCTTTCTATTTCTTTTGTAGTCCCCTCTCCTAGCACTTCAGCCTCAGGTAATTGGTTTATGATTGAAAACCCCAGCTTGGACTTCCCAGGCCCATGTCTATTGCAGTTCCATCAGAACCCTTCTTTCTCTGTGTCTCTCTCCCTTGGTCATACTTTCTCTACTCAGGACCCAATCTTCCAAATTCCTTTGAGCTGTAGTGGTTTAATTCACTTCATTGCATGAAGAAACCCAAGTCAGAGAAGTATACTTACTTATTCAAGGTAAGAACAAAGAGAGGGCAAAGGAAAGCCTAGAGTGAGACCTCCTGATCCAGTTCAGGGCTTTTCCCATTATACCATTCATACCTTTCATAATGGCTTCAGGGCTTTCGCCCTCAACGTCCTACCTTCCCTCTCCATCCTCACTCTTATTACTCCTCACCACAAACCATCCTCTCCAGAGGGACCCATTGCCCTTTGGCTCTATCAATGTGTCTGGCTCTTTTTTCACCAAGTGATGCCTTCTCTTTTTTTCCTGGGCCTTTCATAATTATGGTGTTTGTGCTTGCTAGTCACTACAGATTCTTCCTTTTTATGAGTTCTGTCAGCATTCATGCTTTGTAGCACCCATTAAAACAGAAAGCTTACAAACCCCCTTATTTGGTTATTAATGTTTCATGAGTAACTGTCTTATCTTTCCAGGACTATGTGTTCCCAGATGATCCATTCCAAGAGGATTACACATTCCTTGATGATACCTATGGTTTCTCTTTCATTTGTAGCCAGTTTCATGCCTTGTACAACATAAATAAATAATAGGCTGAATTAAATAAGTCTTAGTGTTTTTCTGCACTGTTTATTTATACTTTAAATCAACTATTGAGGGTCCACTAAATATTAGGAATGAGATAAAAGGTGAGTTAGGATAGATGTATGTCTCAAAAGGAACTTACTTCTTCATAGGGAATTTGGGTAAGTGAATTGCTCTGAAGTAATATGGTAAATACACTGTGTAGGGAGTTTTAGGATTATACTGCTCCTGCTACCAATGCAATGATTTGAAGACAGTCTTGATCTGGGCATGGTTCTGCAGATGAGGATGTTGGTTCCTACAGGGATTTTATCCATGATACATTAGTTCCAAGTTCTAATCAGTTGAACACACTTAAATAACTTGAATAGTTTTTGCAGTAAAATCACATTTTAAAGGACTCTGCTATACCATGAATTCAATTATTCTGGGTAAATAACCTATCTGATTAGATGCCCTATTGTATTTTCATTTGAAAAGTGCTCTGATCCTGAGCCAGTTAATTAAAAATCTATTTTCAACCTGGTGTGTGTGTGTGTGTTTTTTCATATCAAACAAATATGCCCTTACCACACTGTGAACAATTTAAATTTTAGAATTTTGGTCCTTCAAAAACACGTTGCAACTTAATTATAATGAATTCCGCTGCTTTGACAATAGCTACAAATGAAAACAGATCTTTTCCACACAATGCTTTCTAAAAAGGCAAAAAAGAGGAGGACAGAATAGTCCAGTTGACAAATTGCAATCAGTCTGTACTAGGGTACTTCAGTACATCACTCAGCATTGCTGAAATGTAAAGGAGCTTTGTTCGGATTTAAAAATTGAGGACTTGGATTTCTACCCAGTTGCAATAACACAGTGTAGCATTGTTAGTTCTGATTCAAGTGCAACTGATCAAAAGGTTATTGAATATTCCTTGTCTCTTTGCCAACACTGGATGTCTTCTCCCTGACTGGAATATTTGGATCTTGTTGTTGTTCATTAATGCTTATCTTACATTCCATTCACAATCATTATCTACCTTTCTCAGTAATTAGCTAATTATATTTCAACATAATTAGTTTAATGAAAGTGTGGGAAGTATGCAGCAAGAATCTAAGTGATATTGCCATGACCTCTACATGCAGATTAAGTAAAAAATAAAGAACACACACACACACACACACACACACACACACACACAAATAAGGAGCTTTACCGTATTATGTATATTCGAAGGTTTGTGTGTGTATTACTGAAGCATCTCAAATAAGCTCTAATATCCTTTTGGATTCTGTTGATCCTTGGGTGTATACATGGTGTATGGGGTGTTAGAAGTGTGGAATAATTATTTCAAGCCATTGGGCAGATCTTTGGTACGTTTTTAGTCCTATTTATGGATACCTTAAATACAGATAAAAAATAAGGATAAATTTAAGGATGTGGAGTGAAATAATATTAGTTGAGTAAAAGAATTTTATTACTACAGGTAATATAGCCATACTTGTAGTGTTTCTCTGTTTTGACAAAAAAAAAAAAAAAAAAGGATAGGATTAAGTTGAACCTAAAACTAAATGCTTATATCTTATCTAGTGATACAGTTATTCATAACTAGGTGTACATGTATGCATATATGTATATATGTCTTTGAATGTGGCATTTTGCTAATTGGTATGGAAGAAAAAAAAGGTATATGAGTGAACCGTGGGGCATTGTACCTCTGAGTTATACCCCAAGTAGTTTATGTTTTATTTGGAAACAGGGTATTGCTAAGTTGCTGAGGCTGATTTTGAACCTGTGATCCTCCTCTCTTAGCCTCCTAAGTACTGGGATTACAGGCATATTCCACCATGCCTGGCTGCTTCCTTCCTTCCTTCCTTCCCCTTCCTTCCTTCCTTCCTTCCTTCCTTCCTTCCTTCCTTCCTTCCTTCCTTCCTTCCTTCTTTTTTGTGGTACTGGGGATTGAACCTAGGGTCATTCTACCTCTGAGCTACACCCCCAGTTCTATTTTTATTCTTTATTTTGAAACAGGGTCTCACTAAGTTGCAGAGGGCCTCACTTAAGTAGCTGAGGCTGGCTGTGAACTCAGATCCTTCTGTCTCAGTCTCCCAAGTACTGGGATTACAAGTGTGCACCACCACACCCAGCTCTGGTTCCTATCTTTAAAGAGACTATTATTGTCACTTTAGTGGCAGCCACAAGGATATGACTTTTAGTTCTCCAACTATAAGGAGTGCAGTTAGCTGGAGACTTTGTTGTTATAGTCTGAGGTCCATCACTGCCACATTGGCACTGAGTCCATGCTACTTGGAGACTGCTCTTAGCCAATGACTGAGCACAGTGGGATACTAAGGCAGGTCTGGTCCTGAGAGACCTGGGACCCCAAAGAGAGACAACTGTGGCTCCAGGTCACCCCATTTGTGAGAATTGCTCCATCTTGTCCATACTGCAATCTACAGTGCTTCCACCCATCCTTCCTTTCTGCCTTGCTTCTTTTGGGATCAAAGTTGCATTGCTTTGGAGGATCCTCCTAGTCTTTTCCAGCTAGGTCCCTTTGCAGGCATTTCCTCCTAATAAAAACCTGTGCATGCTTACTATTATCTTCACATCTTATTCTTGGAGTACCCAGAGTATCATTCTGCATTGACTGATGAAATCCATACACTTAGGGAAACTAAAATCAATTTTATAAGGGAATAAAAAGTTGAAGAGATCACACACACAAAAACAACAGCGTACTTGATTCAGATAGCTAAAGGGGGGCAATATAAAAATTAGAATGCATAATATATTTTGATACAATTAGCATTCTATTTGAACTAAACAATTGCTTAAAAAGTTTGTTGAAATCAGATTACAGAGGACCTTGAGTATCATGCAGAAGAATTTGGCTTGTCTTTTTCTCCATATTCCTTCTGAAATATAACAGCAGAGGACCTGCAGGGATTTGAGGAAGTTGGCACCAGCAGGTATTTTCTCTCTAGATCTTCTAGTAGCAAGACATGATAAATATCTGGTGGAGTTCAGCAGTCCAAGAGGAAAGCTGTGGAAAGAACCACACTGCTAGGTTGTTATTTGGGATCCTAAACCTTTGTAGTTTCCTGATGAGCTAAAGTATACTACATGTGCATGTAATGAATCTGCTCTTGAGACTCGGTGTCAATTCTGCACCAAAAACAGGCTCATGGGCTCTCTTTTTAGTTCTAGAAACTGGATTATTAAATGTTGCAGTGTATGAAAGACTGAAAATTTTTGTTTGGCAATTCAACATAGGTTTTGTTCACCAATGGTAGTGCTCAAAAGAAACCAGAGATTTCAATGAAAATCTGAATTTTTTATGCCTGATCATTTACTGAATTTAAACTGATTTTAGTTTATTAGATTAGATTTTGTTCTTGTACTACCACAATGGTGGAGTTGAATAGAAATTGCTCTGCCTAGATAAAACAAGGGTTTTCCAGTGTGCCACAATCCCCACTCCACCCTATATATAGTCTAATATTTGTTCCATGTTTTAAATTTATAATTCTGCCTAGTAGTTGTAGCTTTTTGACTATGTGACCCTGAATCTGTATTAAAACTTTAGCTTTTTAGATCTTGCCCCACTGATATTAAAACTTAGCTAAGTCCCATGTGCAATGTGTTTTTGGCTTTGGGCCAATTGTTGGTGTATGTGAGTCAAAATAGCTGAAATGAATTGAATCTCTGAGAACTTGCCCGAGAGATTATTCTTGTCTGACCAATACATAGAAAGGGCATCATTTTCTACTAATCATCAAGATGATTAAATTTTCAATAAGGGCAAGTGTGCTTCTGTGCAATTAGCTTTGGGACCAATAGTTGTGGGGTCTTGCTTCAAGGAAGAACCTGAGTCCTGGCTTCCTCTACAGGCAGTGAAGAAGAACAGGGTATATATGCGAACATATGCAATGGGAAGAACTCTACAACATATTATCACATTATATGGAGTTTGGTCTAGAAATATGAGAACTTTCATAATCTTCATCCAAAGGTGTAAAAGTTTTAGGGAAAGTCCCCAGAAGTCACCCCCTCTGTGCTTCCATCAGGAGGCTTACTCACATTTGATTTCCTCAGTTGTTGTTCCTATGTTATGAACCCATACATTTTAGATCAGCAAACTTTTTCTATAAATTACCAAATAAATATTTCCAGCTTTGTGGACCCTATGATCTTTGTCACAACTATTCAACTTGGCCATTGTAATATGAAAGCGGCCATAGATATTATGTAATGAAAGAGCATCCTTATATTCCAATAAAAGTATCTCCCCCTCCTCTCTCCTCTTCCCTTCTCCTCTCTCTTCCTCCTCCTCCTCTTTCCGCTGCTCCCTCTTCCTCCTCCTCCTTTTCTTCATCTTCCTCCTCTTCCTCCTCCTCCTCCTTCATTTTGGGAATTTCTATCAGATTCTTCTTCCTTCTACCTACAGTATTCACCCTTCTGCTTCTCGTGACACCCCAACCTACATCATCTGGTTAATTCTTGTTCCCTTTATATTACATGCTGGATGTCAGTTATGCAAAATGACCTTGCAGGCTATATTAGGGCTTCTATTACTGTTGCCAACACATTCTGGTCTTTGTCTTTTCTTATTTTCATCAGCGGTGTAATTGCTTAATATCTGTCTTCCCCAAGCCTCAGAAATCTTCATGACAGGAGGCACCATGAATGTCTTGTTCACCACCCTATATATGGACATAGCACAGTGCCGACACAGCCCTGACATTCATTCAGTGGATAACTGCTGAATGAATAAATATAGGAAGGAGGAGGAGGAGGAAGAGGGCAGGGGGAAAGGAAGGAGGAAATAGACAGGATGAGAAAAGTAGAACTAAGAAGAAGATCACCAAGAAAAACACACCTTAAATCCTTCAGCAGATTTGGCCAAGGAATCTAGAGTTGCTCCCCATGGCTTTCAGGAAGGCACAATCTATTGGACTCTTCCAGGCAGATGAGCCTAAAACTCCATCTTCCAGTATTGAGGCCCATTGAGTCTGGTGCTGACGTCTTCCCCCTAGTGGGAGATTAGGGGAGTGCTTGCTCTTCTTCATAGTCATGGTACATCCTTTACAACAATGGTTGAGGTGGATCATGACTTCCATTGGAGAGATTTCCCCTTGTAGGTGTAGTCTGGGACAGCAGGAAGAAATCACACTAGATGTAGAACAAAGTGATAAGTATCTAAATTAGAGCAGTGAGACCTCTGTATAGTTTATCATGGTGTACTATTGAAAATTAACATGTGACTTAAAATCCACTGTACATTATTCAAACAGGTGTGTTCTTAGATGTTTCTACCTCATGATAGGTTCAGAAATTAAAAAATGCAAAAATATATGAATTTGAATATGCCATATTGGGTTAGTGAATAGCAAGAACATTGCTTTAAACAGGGAAATAAAATTTTACAATATCAGTTTACTATTTTACTTAGTAGTTAAAAAAAAAAAAAACCAAGAGAAAATGAATTAAAAATCCCTTAAGAATTCAGTTATAGAATCCTCTTAAATAAATGCTATGTGAATTTGATTTTCCTTTTATAATCCTTACCATGTCACATAAAGAGTAGCAGATGACATAAGCAGATGGACTTGTGTTATCTGCTACTGCTTAAAACCTTCTTTAACATTTTTTTTGGCCATATTCATAAACATGGGGTATGGTAGAATTAACTTACATCTGTTTAAAATACTTGGTAACTTCTGTTAAAATTTATTTTAGTAAGTCATAATATGGCAAGGCTTTTTTAAAAAATTATGGACAATATTCTATCCATTTTAGAAATAAGGTCTGAGATATATTTCAATACTTCTAGATAACTATCAGTTTGAAAAAAGAAATGCACTTTTTCTTGAGCATTCATATTTGTGAGTATTCTGAAGAATATGGTTGTTTTTAGATGGTAGTTTTAATTCAGGGAAGAGGGGATGAGAGAAAAACACAGAAAAATTTTATTTCTAATTAATAATTTCTATGGCTTTTTACAATTTTCAAAGCATTTCATTACTATTAATTTCATTTTTTACCTATGCTTTGCTCTATTGATAACCAGTATATTTTTCAACTGGATGAAAGGCAAACTACTCTCTATGTACATGAATAGCTTTAATCCAAGAAAAGAATGTAACAGATGTCACTCTTCACTTGCTAAGAATTTGTCTATTATAGTTAGAGTAATCATGGGTATCACCTTGATGCTGTACCCAGGAAATCTCACACAAGTTTCAAGAAATTTTAAATAACTAACCTAATCTAAAAAAAAATAGGCAAATATTGACAGGTGTGGTGGCATACACCTGCAATGCCAGTACTTGGGAGGCTGAGACAGGAAGATTGTAGGTTCAAAGCCAGTCTCAGCAACTGAGCAAGACCCTGTTTTAAAATATTAAAGAACCAAAAAAGAAAAAGAAAAAAGAATCGGCAGATTTATATAGTTATTGTTAATTGTAGAAAAATTCAGACTTAATAGAATTTATGTTTGTTCCCATTATTTTCTGCAGAGAATTATTTGTTATAATGGAGCATCTCATAAATGTACTTATTGTAGGAAGAAATATACTTTCAAAATAATAGTAATAATTTGGCTGGGTATGGTGATGCACACCTATAATCCCAGTACTTGGGAGGCTGACACAGGAGGACTGCAGGTTCAAGGCCAGCCTTTGCAATTTAGCAAGGTCCACAGCAACTTGGCAAGACCCTGTTTCAGACTAAAAAATAATAAGAAAATAAGGCTGGGGGTGTAGCTCAGGGGTGGAGTGCCCCTGGGTTCAGTCCACAATACCACCACACACACACACACACACACACACACACACACACACGTAATAATTTTCAGATTCTGATAGATGACTGTTACTTGAGAAAAAGTCTGATGACTTTAAAACTTATTTTATACAGCAAAATTTCAAAGCTAACACTTCAGACAAGTTCCAGGACAGATAGTTCCATACAGAAAAAGTATTAGTGAGCAGTGTGGGTGGTGCAAACGTAATCCCAGTACTTGGGAGGCTGAGACAGGAGGATTGCAGGTTCATAGTCAGTCCCAACAACTTAGTGAGGCCCTCTGCAACTTACTGAGACCCTGTTTCAAAATAAAAAAAAAATAATATAGGGCTTGTAATATAGCTCAGAGGTAGAATGCCCTTGGGGTCCATCCCCAGTACCGCAAAAATAAATAAAATAAAATATTAGTGAAGTACACACTCATTTTTCAGGCAAGTTACTTAAAAGACTACCACTAGAGGAAATCATTGATAAAGAATACCTCTTATTACATCCATTTCCTAAGATTGTTGGATTAGGCCATTAGTTTCAGACAGATATTTTGGAGTCCTATTGTTCCACATTGGCTGCTAAGGCCCTAAAGATAAATCTTATCTTAAAGATAAGATTTCACCCCAAAGACCCCCACAATACCACAATACCACCAGTTGAGTATATAAAAGCAGAGCTGCTCTGCTTTTATATACTCAACTTATTGAGGGTACATCTAAGTTTTTTAATTTTTGAAATAATACTTTTGGTATTAAACACAATGAACAACCATCATACAAAATGATTATTTCTTAATCAAGAATGTAACAATGATGAGTTGGACCAAATAGCAATCAGATGAATCTGCCAGGGTTTTCTGAGCATTTAAGCAGTTATGTCCATTTGAATTCAACCGAGGAATCACAGTATAGTCCTGACAGTTTTCTAGGTTATTTCAGTATAACATATTGGAATTAGAACATTTAGAACATGCTTCTTCTTAATTCTTAATTGTCTTAAAAAATTCTCATTGTACAATTCAGTAATTCAACAACTTGCTAATACAGATTGTTAATTGTACATTTTCTGCACACTGCACAATAATTATGCAGCATATAATTGTATTAATAATGTCAAGTCAATTTTACTAAAGAACCAACATCAGAGAGCCTTAACTAGTAGCAAGTAGATTCTGAAATTTATACCTGTTTGCCATTACTGCTTTCAATAGCTGCAGATACTCATAACTAGGTCAGAGAGAAAAAGTTCAAGCTGATGAGTCAAATGAAAAATGATAATTTATAAGATAAGAAGTCAGTATTTCCCAACCAAGAGCAGAAAAGATAGGTTGAGACATGAATTGCAGTACTGTCATGTGTATTAAATATTTTTTGGTTTCTAGTGCCTGAGGCCAGAAGATAGTCAGTGATACCCACAGACATACTTGTCTATATTCCACACTGATGTGTTTCCTTCCAGCTCTTAATGATGAGGCTGAAGCCTTACTATTCAATGGTGCCATTAGATTAAAAATGTCACCCAAGGAATACATTAATGCCAACCTCTATTTCCCTGCACAGAAACCTCTCCTCCTTCTGAATTCCTGCAAAGCAACTTCCTTTTTCATAGGGTGCACAGTTCTGAAATATTTAGTACACAATTTGAAAAGATAACATTAACATTATCCATTTTTTTCAGGTCAAAGGGAAATAAACCTGAATATCTCTCAGGCTTGTGATAGGTGACCTTTGTTGTCTGACAGGAAAATGAAAAACCACCCATTTTTATATTTGGCTTAATAAGGTACTTGGGGTAGCAATGTTCAATAGCCAAAACTGACTGGTGATTTCCTTTCTAGATGACCCATTAAAATTGGCTGAAGATAATGAATTCATCCATCACTTATGACTAAGTGTACTGTCCCCAGCATGCACTCAGGGTAATAGCATTTCAGAATGAAGGGTATTAAAACCATCAGATAAATCTAACATTGCTGAAGAAAGTCATTTCACACGATCATTCAGAGGGCATTGTTGTGCACATTCCTACCAGTTTCCAACTGGTCAAGGCCTGAAATTGGAGAAGAAAGGAGGATGAGAAGCGATTTCTTTCAAGTGACATCAGTATTTTTCAGCTACTAGGCAGAGAGAGAGAGAGAGAGAGAGAGAGAGAGAGAGAGAGAGAGAGAGAGAGAGAGAAAGGAATTGAGATTGGAGTGTTTATCAGTTTCAATTTTGTAGATTTTTATAAAGTTGAACCTTTATATGTTTTATTAATATTAAGGCACAGACAGCCATAATATTCATACAGAATAGGCCTGAAATGTGCTGAGGAGTAGACAGCTTTGACACAACTCCAAGAGAAGCTGTCACCTGGAGGAGTGTGGCCTGCCTTGGCTTCCATCTGTTCTCCCATTTACTGCTTGAATAAGTTTTGGACAAAGTATTTATCCACTCTTCGCCTTGGATTCCTCAACTAAAAATTGGGGATAATAATATTAGGTACCAGCTGGGTGTGGTGGTGCATGCCTATAATCCCAGTACTTGGGAGACTCAGACAGGAGTATCCCAGGTTAGAGTCCAGCCTCAGCAATTTAGCAACTTAGTGAGATCCTATTTCAAAATAAAAAATAAAAAAGGGCTGGGAGTGTGGAAGTAGAATGCCCTAGGTTCAATCCCCAGTAACATAGGTGTGTGCATGCACACAGACAGACAGACAGACACGCACACACACACGCACACACACACACACACACACACACATACTAATATTAGCTATCTATAGAGGTTGAGGTGAAATTAATGTATTAATATATGTAAAATATTTATCATAATGCTGGGCACAAGGTAAGTTCTTAGCAAAGGTTATTCATGATGTCATTATTACATATTTATTTCTGTTCTGGCTAAGTAACTGCAAAAACATCAAATAAAAAGTACTGAAAAATGTACTCTATGTTGTGGCTTTTCTTGGTTTTCCATTTTTCAGCTGATTGGTTTAGGACACTGGGTAAGCCAGCTTGCATTGTTCTCTTGTCAATCAGCTTTTAGAGCCCCTTTGATCCGAAATGACTCTTATTTAACCCAACTTACACATTCACTTTTGGAAACTTGAGATCTTCAAAGCATAATGTTGGACTTACCCTATGGTCAGGGTGGGAGAAGATGGGACCAGGAGTTAGGAGTGCTGAGTGGTCAGAAACTTCTGGAATGCGAGTGGCTTGACTGGTGGTTCTTCCACCATGCATGAGGCTATGAAAACACAGGGTCTATAGTGCCAGTCACCCAGAACCTTCAGCCCACTCTTCATTGTGGGTGACTTTATGGTAAAGAAACATGGTGAAACGGAGCCGATGTTAGATAAGATATTACATCCAATTCACCTGTAGAACAGAAAGTCTGTCTTTCCGAAGTGGACTTTGGGTATGATACCTGGCTGCAAATTTGGTTAGAAAATTCCAAGCAAACCAAGCAAACTGCCTTCTATGATATCTTTCATAGGAGAGGTCATCACAAAATTAATAAAATGTCCAAATTCCCTTAATCTGTCTTCTCTCTATGACCCTGGGAAATTATAGGATCTGAGGTAGGATCTCATTTGTTCATATGCCTGCAGGGCAAGAAATTGGGCACTGTATTTTCTTCTGCATTTTTTATTGTAACTGACTATTGTATGCATAGTAAACTTGCTGGTTATGAGTTTTGCCTATTTGCTTCCCCTCCTTATTAAGAAGTATTTATTTAATGTCAACTGATTCTGTGTTTAGACCCTGGAACTGAAATATAAATATGACATAATCCCTGCCTTCAAGGATCTCATAGTCTAAAGTGGAAAGAAGACGCTATATTGTAATGACTGTAATCAGTCATTTAAGCATAAAATTTTTCTTGGAACTGAGAAGAGGATGAAGCTAATTCAATTTTTATAGCATCTCTGTGTAAACTAATTAATTTATTTATTTGTTGACATGGGGATTGAGTCCAGGGGTATGTTACCTCTCAGTTATACCTCTAAGCCCTTTTGATTTTTTGTTTGTTTGTTTGTTTTGAGAGAGAGTCTCACTAGGTTGCTGAGAGTTTCACTATATCCTTGAGGCTGTCCTCAAACCGATGATCCTCCTATCTCAGTCTCCCAAGTACTAAGATTACTGGCATGAGCCAGCATGCCAAGCTAAATTCATTCATTTAAATGAAACTCAGGCAAACAGACAGATGGTCTGAAAAACTAAAATATCCCTAGATGGCTTCCCTGAGTTAACATGTCTTGATAGAACTGACTAAAAAGAGGGCTTCTTCAGCCTTTAATGTTTTCTATGTCATAGCTCTAATAAAAGTAATGCTAATTCAGCAAGGATCTCACTTCTCGGCATTCTTGGTCTCCATGTTTGCATCTGATTCTATTAATACTTTATAATGCAGTCAGCTACAGAATGTTCAGCATAGGCACCGGTTATATAATTTCATTGAGTTTCATTCTTTAAAAAGTGGTTCCAATAGGAATTAATATTTATTGGTAGAACTGTATTTCAGAAGAAATCATTTAAATTCATTACTCACCACACCCCTGAGCTATAATAATATCACACAGAAGGTAGCACTAAGAGCAAACCCTCAATGCTCTAACTTGGGTTTAGAACTCAAGACAATGAATGCCCTTCTGTAAATTCTGTATTTCACAAAGGAGATTATTATAGTAAATCACAATGTAAATGGCAGGTGTTATAATTAGATATAAAATGTCCCCTAAAGAGCTCGTTTATTAATATTCAGGGTTGAGGTAGTGGAGTCATGAGGGTTGTAATCTCAGCAGTGGATTCATCCATTGTAATGGGTTTACCTGGGCGGTGGTACCTGGTAGGCTGGTAGGGTGTGGCTGGAGGAGGGGTTCCTGGGGGTGTTGTCTTGGGGATTATATGTATGGTTCCTCTTTCCCCTGCTCTCTCTCTCTCTCTTGCTTCTGGCCTCTGTGACAAGAACACAGCCTATGTGCTCTTATCTGCCTCCTGCCGCCTTGCCCCGAGATTCTTGGTCCCCAGCTTCACATAGACTGAGCCTGATACCCTAAGAAAATAAATCTTTCTTCTAAATTACGAAGTCAGTCTTTAGATTATAGCTGCAAGAATGCTGCAAGATGCTGGAATAGGCTCAGAGTTCCTAATTTAAAAACATATTCTCAATTGTGTGGCTAATATTAGTTAACATTATTATTATTGTTGTGGCATGATACATATAACATGGAATTCATTACCGTGTTTTAAAGTGTCAATTACGAAGTCAGTCTTTAGATTATAGCTGCAGGAATGCTGATTGATACAGTAGGGGAAATGTGAAATTGAATGCTGTGATCTGATGGCTAATTTAATTGTATTCTGTTCAGTTTGGTGGACCACTCTTACTAAACTACATATATTGGAAATTTTTTTAAATGGAGTGAAATTTTGATTGCAAAATAAGACATAAATCCAACAGCAATTAGATTTCATTTTGTAATGTTTTGTATTTAGAAGGCCTCCTTAGGCCTCAGGGAAACAAGGTAGCAATGTTGAAAGCTGTTGGAAGTGGGGCTTGGTTGCTAAGGAAGGGTCCCTGGGGGTGTAATGTTGCGGATTATATAAGGTCTCTCCTCCGCCTGCTCATGCTCTGTTTTTAGCCTCTGAGATGTGAGAGCAGAACCTTACTCTCTCCCTCTCAGATTCCCTCCACCATGACTTGAGTTCCATAGACCCAGCCTTACACGGACTGAAACTCTGAATTGCCAAAAACTGTGAGCAAATAAATCTTCCTAATCTTGGCCAATCAGTTGTTTTGGATGACAGCAGTAAGAATGTTGGCAGAGACACATGTAAGTGTTATTTATCATCCTTTCTTTAGATACCTATAGACTTATAGTTTCTTTTTATTTCACCATTTATCATCCCAGCCCCCCATCTCTGGAATAGGCTCAGAGTTCCTAATTTTAAAATATATTCTCAATTGTGTGGCTAATATTAGTTAACATTATTATTATTATTATTATTATTATTATTATTATTATTATTGTGACATGATAATATAACATTGAATTCACTACCTGTTTTAAAGTGTACACAGCATACATGTCCTATCACAAAGTGCATGTCATTACACAATGTACACAAAGTGCATATGCCATGACTTTTTCAGTATCCCCAAAAGAAACATTTATACCCATTAAGTTATCCCTTCTCATTTCCTCTTTCCTCCAGGTGCCAGCAACCTTTCTGTATCTATATACATGTCTATTCTCGATTGTGTGGCCAATAGTGATGACTAGTACTAATCTGGAAGCATAAATTTTGATGCCTAGAGTGTTTACCCCATACTTTCTCTGAGAAATATTCTTTTTCAAATTTGGTATGCATGTTTCAACATGTATCACTACTTATCCTGCTATAGGACCACTTTGCCTTTGAGTTCATATTTTGTTTATATTGGACAATGAACTTGTTAAGAATGTCATTTGTAGCTACAGATGGATGACTGTGAAGGGCAAAAAGATAATAAATTGAGTAGTTAAATTCAGAGGAAAGGAGCTACTACTTGGGGTTTTATAAAAATCATGAAACTCAGAAAATGCTTATTTAATACTTCCTAAACAGAAAGTGCTATATGTGGATTAAGATAAAGTTTCTTGAGACTATGTTGGTGGATGCAAAACACACAGTTTGTCCAGAAGTCAAGGAAAAAGTGTTGTCTTTTCAGGCCTCATCACCAAATGTGAGACCCAGTACTTTATTGGACTTTTTGTGTGCTAAAGACAGTTTATGTCTTTCCTGGGCATTTTACTTGTTCTTTATATCAGCTACTCTACAAAACAGAATTCTTTGAGTAGAATTTGAATCAATGGGCACTGCTCGAAGCTGTCTTGACAACAGTCCACATATTGCTTATTGGAGTCCCGAGCAAAGGGTGGTCATTTGGGTCACTTGCTAGAGTCTCATGGTAAAAGGCTGCTAGCTGATGAAATCGATTGCAATCAAGTTTCCAACAGAGGTTGCACTGCATTGAGTGGCAACATTGCTGCCTGGATCCCTCATCATCCCAGACCCCACAGCACATTGACCATGATAGACTGGGAGTAAAAGACTCTATGTTTCTATTGCAGACTACCACTGAATGACAGATTTTTAACTCTTGTCAAAAATTAATGAAGAGGCCACTTTGCATGGGTTATAACTCCTGTCTACTCTTGGGAGGCTAGTGGACATATGACCTCTTTAGGGTCATCACTGTGGCCCAATAATCATTGATAACTTGTCAGGTCACAGGGTTGTTGCAATCTGATCTGCCACCTTTAGCCAAACTAGTATAGCCCTTAAACCTTAGCATCACAATTTTGCCTTCTCAGCCCGTTTCTGATCTGACAATGACAAGCTCTCACTCACTAAAATCATGTGAGAACAAACTGTCAGGGAAGTTCATAGACTTTCCATGACCTGTATCATCTGACAAGTATCTGATATTTTGAGAATAAGAATGGCTACCTCAGAATTGACTCAAAGACATTTTAGCTATACTTTCCTCACCTCTTTTTTGATTTGCAAAACCTTGTAAGGCTAAGGTAGTTTGGTCACCAAATGCATTATTTTCAGAAAAGAATTATCTTTTCTTATCTACATCCTCAGTTGTGAGCAAGGTGAACAGAGTTGTGCAGGGAAATTATACAGGCCTATTTAGAAGAGGTGTGGTTTTTTTCCCTGATCATCTCTGAGTCTGATGTTGCTTTCTATTCCTTAATGGCACCCACTGTCCAGCCTGGTTTATACATTCTATGCGTGGCAGTCTAACCTAGGAGATTCAAATTTTACTTGATTTAGCTAGCTGGATTCTCTCCTTGGATTGACATGGTCTAAGATCACATGGATAATGACCATTTGGGTGAGTGTATTAGTTAATGAGTAGCCCCAAAATGGCCCACAAAGAGCAAAATCAGGAATGTAATTGGTCTTTGAAAGATTTAATAAAATATAAAAAAAATATTCTTATCATTTTTGTGCCTGCCCTTCCTGATGACAGGTGAAGGTACATGTAGAGGATGATTGGTAAAAGGTGAAGTTATGGCAATTAGAATATGAATTGCTGGTTTTGATTTGTTTTGAGGGCAGTGGTGGTGGAAGGGGAGCAATTACTTGGAGAAGGAAGAAAAGACATTAATGCTTTCTGTCTTTCAGGGTCAATTCTGAAGCTCTTCTTGTAAAAGGCTCTGGTGGGCTTCTCTAAACTGTTGCTAACATCTAACTTCTGAGCAGCCATCCCTTGCCACAAGTCTGATCATAATTTGATCTTCATTCCAAAAACTTTACCCAAGAGTCTGGGAACATCAGGAATGGCCTATGCTCCTGCATCTCCCATGCAAAATACCTATCGGTACCTCAGCATGTCTTCTCAATCCTCATTTCTGAAGTCATTATGGCGACATGGAAAGACAGGCAGGTTAGACTTATGATTCTTAGACAGTCTCTCCAAAGATAAGGATGAGATGCAATTATTTGACTTGAACCACTAGTCACCTAAGATTGTGTTTAGGAAGAACTATCAACCTTCTTCATGATGGATGTAGTCCTAGTTCAAGGGCCCTGACAATTGACTTGGTGCCAGCCTTTGTTGGTCAGATTAACCATTAGCATTATTTTGAGTGAACCCATTCAAGAGAAGCAGTGAAATGGTGTACTCAAGAGAAAATTTATGAGAAGACAGGAGAGCACAAAATGCAGAACAAATGTTGTGAGACAATTCTCCCAACCTGGGTCTCTTTCCTTTCTGTATATCTGTGAGCAAAGGGATTGATGACATTATTCTGGAATATCTTCTAGAGGATGTTTATGTAGCAAATAACCTTGGAAGATAGAGATATTTTCTCCATCTTGAGGAAAAGAGAGGTATCCTTAGTATCCATTTCAAAACATGTGGGTACCCTAAGTTCAGGGTTACTCTCCTATAATGCAAGTGCGCAGGCATCATCTGGCTCTCCACCTGTCCAATCATAATTGGGACTTAGGAGTCAACACAAAAAAATTGACACTCTGACTAATGCTTTTTTTGTGTGTGTGACTAATAAACTGTGCTTTATCTCTGACCTAAGAGTCTCTTGTCCTCTACCAGCATCTATAAAACTGGCAGGCTCTCTTGTTAGCTTGAAAGTAGGATAATAATTTCAGACACTCTATAATCCGTGAGAGGCCTAGCCTGTCATGGTTAAGCTGTTATGTGGATGGTGATGCTTTTTTGAAAAAAAAGTTTTCAAAGGTCCAGACCAGATCCACCAGCCATAATTTCTAATGGAAATATAGGTCAATCTAAAATGTTTTAGAAAAATCAGAGAAGTGAACTTGATATTTGATTATTGGTTTTGCTTAAAATATTAATTTTAGTAGATAAATGCTTTTCTATTTTTGCTAAATTGAATGAATAACATGAACTAACAGTAATAATACTTTTTAATTTCATAGTCAATATATTATATTTTCCCTGGTCACAGCAACAAAGCCAGATTATCCTTTCTTACATGCTTGTAGAGGTCAGTTTCCCCATTTTCAGAAAGGAAGCACTATTATGACAGTGTAAATTGATTTTGGGAAATAATACTGATCACCAGTGCTATGGTTTCCCTAAGTGGGCACGTGTTAAAGGCTTGCATTAAAGTCTAGGTCTCCAGGATGGCACTAGTAGGAGGTAGCAAGAACTTTAGGATATAGGGCTTTGTAGGAGGTCCTTAGTTATTGGAGGTGTACCCCTAAAGGGGATTGTGGTACCCTGGCCCCTTCTTCATTTTGACTTTTGCTTCTTGGAGATGAAGTAAGTGATTTTGCTCCACCATGATTTGCTGTCTCACCACAGGCCCAAAATGATGGGGCCAATTGATCATGGACTTGATCCTCCAAAGCTGTGAGTCAAAATATATCTTTTCTCTTTATAGATTAATAATCTCAGGTATTTTGTTACAGTGAGAGCTGACTAACACAACAACTGATAAGCACTGGAACAGGATGGTTTCAAAGATGATTCATAGTACTATATAGAATTTAAGGTGAGGGAAAAGACAACACCTTAGGATGCATAATCAGGAGAATAACATTAAACTAAACCTCACATGATATAGAAAGCTAGATAGCTTAAATATTTCTTGTCAAACTTATGCTAGCAAGGAACTCATATATTGCAAAATCTGAATATGCGGTGACTTAGACCTGAGAGGTGGTATGCCTTTTCTGATCAGGAGATACCTGAAGAGGCTGGGAAAGTCAGGAGAAGATAAAAGAAGCAAGGAGCTGCTTGCTGCCTTTTTTAATATAGTGTCTGTGAGAATCGCAGACGCATAAGGAGCTGAAGGAGTGAAACATGAACTGTGCTCCAGGAACTCAGAAAAGATTAGTTAATAGTGAACTAAGATAGTGCCACCATTGCACTTATTTGACTTCATAATATTTTTTCTTAGAATTTCCAGAGGGTATATCTACATGCAAAAGAAAGACACTTATTGTTATTACTGGTACCATTATTATAACATGGATATTTATGATTATGTCACAATAAAATATGTCATCAAAGCAGAAATTAATGAAATTCTATTTCATTACTTTATGGAGTTGCAAGTCACATAAATAAATTGCATTTTATTTATTTCTGAAGAATAAATTTGGGTGCCTTCCTTCAGCAGCAATACTACTAAAAATGCTATTCTTTTAAAAGATGGGAGAAGAGATAATTTTGGAAGGAGAAATATATGGTTTTATTTATAGGGTCTGCAATATAGATATGCATCATAAAAATATAACTGTAAATAGAATATGCATCTAAGCCCTAATTACCTAAATTGCATTAGCCTAAGGTAGGAATAGAAAGATAAATTGTGGGTGACATTCACTATGGAATTCCTGACTGAAATCTTGAATTTTATAACTATGCTTATTTTGATTTGCAAGCTTTATTTATTATTTATCCTATTTAGGAGGTAGGGGAAAATACAGATTATTTAGGGGCGTGATGCTGAATCAAACTCAGACTGAGAGTTGGTTAGAGAAGAGCAGGGATCAAAAAAATCTGTTATCAGAATAAGGGCCTATGTGGGTGAGTCTTGGCTTCTTTTTAATCTGTTTCTCCTTGATCCATATCTTATATTTTATGCATCCAATAATAATACATCTCAAAGGTGATGCAGCATTCCTCAAACGAAATCATCCCTTTCAATTTTCAAGTGAAATTACTCTCAGGCATTGCATGAATGACTTCCTTCTCTTTCTTAGGGTCCTTCTATCATAACTCCAAGACACAAGTACACTTATTCAGCAGAAAGAGGCAATTCTAGTTACTACTACAACTATCAGAGAAAACTGAAAAACTGGCTCAGTCATCCAAGGTCAATGTTAAATAATCTGACTCCTCTCTTTTTTCTAATTTATATGTCACTACCATGTGGTAGTAGATTCTTTGCTTGGCCAAACTTTAGTCAGGCTTCTGAAATGTTTCTTAAGTCTATTGTATTTCCTTCTAAAATCTTGTTTTAAGAAGGTAGTTTAGCAAGATTACCCCCACCCTTGATATCTGGTCAGGTTTTTCAACCTCCATCACCCCTCAGGTGATGTCCAATCACCCTGGCCTGTCTTCGACAAGAATCCTGTTAGGTTGGTTTAGCCAGACTACTCCTTACGCCTGATGTTTCTTAGTAATTTTCCATTCTTCTACCCCTTACTCTGCTCCTTGGCCATAAATTCCCACTTGTTCATGCTATAGTTGAGATAGAATCCAACCTCTCTCTCCAACTGCAAGACCCCTGTACCTATCACAATGCTTCTGAATAAAGTCTTTTGTTCTGTGCTTTACCAAGTATTATTGAATAATTTTTTCTTTAACATAATCTCATTATGTTACTCTCATGACAATTTTTACATAATCTCATTATGTAACTCTCATGACAATGCGGTGAGAGTGGCTTAAGTGTCATATATATATTTATATATATATACATTTATATATATAATATATAATTTTTTTTGGTAATGGGGATTGAACTCAGGGGTGTTCTACCTCTGAACTATGCCCACATCCCTTTTTATTTTTGAAATGGAATCTTGCTAAGTTTCTGAGGGTCTTGCTAAATTGCTGAAGCTGATCTCGAACCTCAATTGATCCTCCTGTCTCAGCCTCCCAAGTGCTGGAATTACAGGATGTGTCACCAAACCCAGAAGGCTTGAGTGCCTTAAACAGGGTAAAAAAACACCACAAGGAGGCAACATGGGGAGCCACTAGCCTGGTGCAAATCCCAATAGTGAGGGTAGAGGTCTCCCTCTTTGACAGCAGCAACTCAAGCTGGGAAAGGACCAGAGATTTAGCATCAGAGCTCTCTCCTTTAATTTGGAACATTTTCTTTGTAAGAACCCCACAGAAATGAATATTTTCAGGGAAATACTAATTTGAACAAGGAAACAACAATCTCATTACTGTCATAGCTTTTAAAAGGCAATAGGGAAATTATTCCCATAGTGAAGGAAACATTTTTGTTCCCAGCTCACTTATGCCTTTTTATGCAGGGGTCAATTCATTTGAGTACCTTAAGTAATTATTAGCTAATACCTTAATAGGGGTCATTAGGAGACAGGTCACAATAATTACAGGGGGATGAAAAGCTTCAAACACACACACACACAGAAAAAGAAAAGCTTTAAACACAATCTATGGTCTAATTTTGGCTTTGCTCATGGTTGAGTCACATCCAAAGACTGGAGAGGATCTTGGTTCCTTCCCACCTCTAATTCTTCATTATTCACATCTCAGATGTACTTTGTGCATCCAGGGATAATATGCAACAGGTGTGATGCTACATTTCCCAAATCTCTTACACAATTTATTTCTATCATGCCAAGAACTCTCTGCTTTCCACGGAAGTAGAACTTTTAATTTGCACCTTGATTATTCCTTTTTCTAAATTTTTGCTCTCAAATGAAGAACTACTTTGAACACTACAGAAAGTTAAGTAGGGAAAAGGACAGAGAGAAGAACAGATAGCAGCCATCTGTTGCATGGGTTAGCCTTGTGCAAGCTGAGGAGGCTGTTCTTTTTTTTTTTTTTCCTTTATTAAACATGTAAAGTAGTTTTATAAGTCCAACATTAAATAATTCCTATCTTAAGGTTTATGAAGTAAAATGTTGGGCTCTACTCAACTTCTAGCATATAAACATCCAAATAAATAGTAACAAAATCAGTTTATATAATAAGATACTTTATGGATATTCAAACAGCAGTATTATTTTCTTGAACTTTTCAGAAATATGCTTTAGTAATTGGCTTCAGAACCAAGTTAAAACTAGATAAAAAATTACTTTCTCTTTATAATCATATTTTCTTCCCAACTTTTCACCAGACTTTAAGCCATGAATTGCCTGGTTGCTTTCAAAATTCAAATCTGTTATTGACACAGTTTGTCACTTAACATATTTTTCAAGACATATCTTTTGCCCTCAAAAGAGATTTGTGATTGTAGGGTATAGTAGCAGTGATAAAGAAACATGTCTAAAGCTTCAGATGAAAACAAGTATTATTAAAGGGACACTATTTATTTTGGTTTATGATGTGTGGCAGGTTTGTTTTTAAGAAGTCACTTTACTACGTGTCACACCTCCATATATTTATCTGTTTTCACAACCAATGTGATTGATGGAAATTAACTTTAGATGTTGCAACTCCCTTTGTGAGTTTTCCTTGGCGAGATTCTTTATTGCTTATGTTGAACTGTCTCCTTATTCTTTTATAAAAATGCCAATACCAGGGGTTCATCAGAAAAGCATCCCACAGTTAGAAGGTACTTTTCTGAAAGACATAAAGCAATGCTACTCCTTCAACATTTGTGAAGCTGTTTTAAAAATGGTTTTCCAGGACATATTTTATAAGCAGTAGTTAGGTATTTGGAATCTATAGTAAGAAGCTTATGATAATTTTCTAAGCAAAATCAGAAACAGGGTGCTTTACTAAAACCGGTATTCAGTATGTAGTGAAAAATTCAATATGTATTATAAAAATATTCAGTATATATTTATTACATGATGAAAAATAGCCAACTGCAGACAGGCTGAAAGTAAAAAGAATATGATTGAATCAAGTCATTTGAAGAAGGCATTTGTAAATGTTTTAATAAAATCCAGTTGTTGTTTTAATATTTACATGCCAACAAAATAATCACAGTGGATGAATTCTGTGAGTCTATATGCCACTCCATGGATAAACTGCATCACAGTGACTTGGAGAACTTTAAAGTTATCATTTAATATTTTTTGTACAGTCCCCAAGGTTTTAATTTAAAACTATTGAATCAAAATTGCAGAGACCAAAGAATCTTTAAAGAGTATCCCAGGAGATTCTGACAAGGAATTGTCATGGATTGCATCTAATACCTCCTGGTGCAAAGAAGAGCTTCTTTAGCAATTGTCTCAGAGAAACTGCAGAGCAGACAGAATAAACTTTGGAGATCAGTGATGAACAACACATGATTCGTGCTTAAAGAACTCTGTAAGGGGAGATGTGGGTGAGAGGTTGCCAAGAATGCATGCTATGCAGGCGCCAAAGAGAGAAGATGCACCCCATGGATTCTGGAGAATCTGGATGGACTTACAGAAGTGTTGCTGCTTGGACTGAGTATGATAGGATATTAAATTTAGCAGGTGATGGGAGACATAGGAGAAACACTAAGTGTGCAAAGGTATAGGTCTATAAGAGAGATTGTTAGGATCCCTTAAAATGTTCCCTGGGCCTCTCCTTAGAGTTATATTTCCCTCCAGGGGATCTTTGACAGATGTCTTTTGAGCTGAGAGCAGAAGGGCAAAGGGCATGACCCTTGCCCTCTAGCCTGGTCCTTGTATTCTCTCTTGCAGCTGTTGAAGATGCTTATCAGCCTTCAAAGGGCGCCTGCAGGGAATCCCTGCTGGGTGCCTCCTGGCACGTAGAAGTCCCTTTTCTTTAGGGAGACTCTCCTGAAGCCAATCTAACCACCATGTGCTTAGTCCAGGACAGTGTATAAAACCCTTTTGTATGCACCATTTCATCTTATCTTTACAGCAACCCTGGGAAACAGGTATTATGATTTTTAAAAAATTTTTAGGGGATTAAGTCACTTGCTTAAGAACACAAACAGCTAATAAGCTGTGCGACCAGAAGGCAAACCTGTGCCTTTGATTCAAAACCCCAGGATCTTTGCTCTACATTTATAGAGCTTCCCTGCTTCTGAGTAAACTGAGGTTGAGATGCTGGGCTCAAAGGCTAAGGCCACATCTGCAGCAGTAATGCCTCCACCTTGAGATTTTAAGTCTCCTTGGAGAGTTTTTATAAAAACTTATGGGAATCTCCATAAAAGCACACCACATATTTGTTAGAAAATAAATAGGTATATTTAATATTGAGAGTCTTTGCAAAGTGTAAGATTCATCTTTGTTAAAAGTTTGACACAGAGCTATTTTATCTTTTCTACATCTCAAAAACCATCTTCTCATGCCTTTAACAGAGCAGGACATTAAAAAAAAAAAAAATAAGGCATTACCAACACAAAGAGCAACCATGCTAATTTACACTGAGATAAGCTGTTTCCATCAAAGTGACAATGTGGACATACAAGGGAAAATGCAAGATACTGTGTACCAAAAGGCACATGGGCAGAAGGGATCTAGGGGACAGGCATACAAAAGTAGAAATGAGGGACTTTCCCTTTTTGTAATTATGTCTGGGTTTTCTCTAGTCTATACCTGCTATTTTTGCACTTTCTTTATGAAACACTTGGATTTAGTTATTTGGCATATTACAAGTCAACCTGATGTTTTCATTTAGTCTCCTGCCATTTACTGCTGAACCATTAACAACTCTTTTCCTAGCAAATTAATGGATGCATAAATAAAGCATCAGCTGAGATGTGTTTAAATTCTGAGATCAAATTCTCCCAAATAGTGGGTTTTAAATCTGTGTGCAGCTGAGCCCATCCTTTAAGCAAACACGTGGAAGCCCAGTAAGTAAAACAAAAGTAGGGCTGGTGTCATGGGGACAAGAAAGCAAATCTCTATTTCTTCATATATTTGGGGATAACCTCTAAATCTGTCTGGTAAGTGGTTCTATCCCCGGGGTTTAAAGCAAGTAGAGTCTTCTGATTTTATTCTCTATAATACAATAAAACAATGAGACCTAGAATACATTCTTTGTGAGTCGTACCAGTACCAAGCTTCACTAAAAAGCAGGACTTGAGACAATGAGAGATCGGGGGTGGTACATAAGCAAATCCCACAAAAACAGGAAGTGGCAAAACCAACCGTGGGCCTAGTAACATTGCTGTCTTATTTTTCTTTGAAAATTTTCACTGTGAACATAATTTCTTGAAAGAATAAACGTGCTGTCATTTTCAGAATCCAAAGAATGGGGATGAATAACTTTAAAAAATACTGAATGTTGCATTACATGTCTTTGATTTGTGGTTTGGCGCTTGCATCCATCATAATGTTAGGAGATAGGAAGAGACCCCCAATAAATCAATCTATCCTCCTGCTCTCCTTGGTGCCTGTGTCCTTAGATAAACATAATCTGTTTTTATTATTTATTTTTCTGAAAAACATTGAGTCAACTGAAATATAAAAACTTTTAGTCATTGTCTTTTGTAGCACTGAGTAGTGATGGAACTTGTTCTTCTTTTCACTATTTGGCCAACTGGAAATGGAGAAAATAAATTATATATATTTTATATAATAACCTTTAGGTCTGCTTGCCTTCTGCTCAATGTGAGGAGATTGGATCCTTCCATGATTTTGTAAATCATTGGATAAAATATTTATGAAGCTTTTATGAAAATTACATAATTTTCAAAGTGCTATCTATATATTAAAATATAAGTATTCTACGAGTAAGTTTGACATGCAACATTATTCTGCTTATGTGTAATAACTGGAGTGCTTGAAAGAAATTTTAATCAAACTTGGACCTGACATTGTTTTATATTTCTCACCTATAAATGTTTTTAGTTTTACCTTTATATAGTATCTAACTCGTTTTTATATTAAATCATACTCTTCATTGACTTTATGGAATTTCTCCAATCTTGAACTTTCAGACATCCACGTTTTCCAAAATTTGAGTCCAATTAAAAAGCTCTTAAAATATTCATTGGCATACAGAAAATATATTTACATCCTAGTGAAAATTAGGATGTTCATCTCATTCTCTCTCAACCTTTTCATTAGCAATCAGAAGCTCTCTATATGCATTTCCATTCCATATTGACTTGAAGGGGTCACATACAAGGAAACTTAGAGGTATAGGTATACAATGTAAAAAGTCTGATTTTTGAGGGTTTTTTTTTTTTAAGAGCAATATTTTTAGAGAACTTATAAGATGTAGAATACTAAAAAAGACAACATGGATTCAGAAGCAAACAACTCCAGAGGACCAGACCATTTCTTTGAGAAAAATCATCACATATAGAAAAAAAAAAAATATATATATATATATATGTGTGTGTGTGTGTGTGTGTGTGTGTGTGTGTGTATGTAATTTAGTTGACTATGTAAGAAAAAGCTCCATGTTTTTATATAGAGTCAAAATTAGTTTTATTACAAATTTTTATTGTCCAATGTAGTTCTTTGGCATTAGGTGGCCTGTGAGATCTTGTTAACTCTTTCTTTTGGTCTTTACAGTAGAGATAGTAATTCCTAAGATGGGTACATAAAGAGGGTATTGTGAAAATAAATTTTAAAATTAGTGCAGAAGTAAAAAAAAAAAAGGACTGCAATTTCCCCTTCCATGAGAACCAATGAAATAAGACTTATATTCTTTTCTAAATTTAGATGCATTTTGCATTAGCATGCACATTCTGAAATGTTCTGACCACCTAAAATCCCAAACTTTGAGACTTTCAAAGTTCTAGTTTCTCAGAAGGTTAAAGAGAGGAAATGACTCAACACGATTGAAGAAAAGAATAGATCAAACTTGAACTGGAAAAGCTCTATTTTCAGTTGAGGAAGTCTTATTGCTAAACCATGGTTCTGTTCCTTCTTTGGACAGACTAAGAAAGACTCATTTATTTTCAAACCTCTTGTTTTTATGACAGAACGTGTGTACATAATCATGATGACCCTCTATAATGCTTTTATTTTGCATGCAATCACAAGGTTATGGACAAGAATTTCCTTTTGAGACTAAACTTCATTCCTGAAGTGTCATATATAGTTCTTCTAAAAATATTTATTGCAATTACTTAGTGTTCTTTAATGTGAGGTTTTGTAGGGCAATAACTGCCATCACTTACTATGTTATTATCCTAGTAGCCAACTATACTTTTTAAATAGACTTTTTTTAAGAGCAGTTGTAGAGTTGCAGCAAAATGGAGCAGAAAGTACAAAAAAAGTCCATATGATGCCTGAACCCACAAAGACACAGCCTTTCCACTATTAACAACCCTCACCAGAATAGAACATGTGTTATAATCGATGAACCCATATTCTCATTTCCTTATCACTCAAAGTCCACAATCTCGATTTGTGTTCATTCTTGGTGTCCAGCTAAGTTGCTAAGGCTGTCCTCGAACTTGTGATTCTCCTGTCTCAGCCTCTTAAGTACTGGAATATTATAGGCACAAGCCACAGTGCCTGGCTCCAACCATCTTTTTAAAAGAAAAATATTTAGTTTTAAATTAAAAGATTCACTTCTAAATTTATGGCTATTTTTAAGTAACAATTGTAAACAAAACAAGAAAAACCTAAAAATTTTCATATCTGTGGAGATTATGTTTTTTTGTGTGGCTGCTACATCCAATTTCAGGTGCTATTATTGGGTCCTAAAAGAGGCAGACTATCATCTAGATCCTAGTTGCCCTGCCTCCTGTTTCTGTATTCCTGGATAAGATACCAGCTGAGAAAAGAGATGCGTAAAGCTAAAATATTTGAAAAAGTAATATTTACTTTTTTGCTTCAAGATTCAGTTTTTCTATTTGCATCTACTCTTTCTGTCAAGAAAAGAAAATTTAAATTAAACCAGGGGCAAAACTTCTTAACATATTTTCTGCCCAATTGGAATTTAGAAATGGTTTGCTTCAGGCTAAATGTTAAATTACTTATTTTAGGTAAGCCTTCCTGTTCTAGCTTGTGGTTATGATTGTGCTGGCCACTGTGAAACAGGGTGACTGGGAGGTCTCCTTTTGTTTTGTCACAAGTAACTGTCATGGACCTTGTTAGGCTGTGGTGACTTCTCCCTGACACCCTGGGTGGTGTTAATATCTCAAAATGTGAAGTTTTAAAATCCCGTAGTAAGAAATCCATTTTCCTTGGAACTGCCAAGTAGATTCCATGTCACAATTTGTAAACATCATCACAGTGAGAATTGCTGAGAGGTCCTAGAGAACTGTGGAAAGGAGCAGTTGTAAGTGTGAGGTTTGGTGGCTGTCAGCTCTCAAGTGTTAAGTGTGGACGCCTAAGGCAAGACGGGGGAAATATCTCAAGAGAGGAAGGGAACTGAAAGAACAAGGGAATTAATTTTCTTATCACTGTTTGGAGTCAAATTCAGTTCTTGTAATAATAAAAGTGCCTTAAGCTTTATTCCAAGGAGTTGTAATGCTTTTTAATGTTTACTGAAAAATTGTTAGTTTGCTCTTTCTTTTACCAATGAGGCGTCATTTGATTTTAAGAGTAATTTTCAGTGCTGTTGGAGATGAGGAAGTCACAAAACCAAGGGATATTATAATGTGAAGAGGAAGTGGTTTAGGAAACTTGTCAATCACAGTCCTGACTAGGGAACCGCTTTGATCACCACTTCCCATCCTGACTAGCCGTTATCTAGAGAACAGGTGGCAGTACCCAGGCTGGAGACAGTCATTGTAAAAACAAAGACTGCTTGGGGTGAGCCAGGGAGCTAGATCGAAGATATATGTGTCTATATAATATGTTTAATTAAAAACTCAACTTTAAACAATCACTTGTAACATAGTGGTCAGTTAATCCTAAAACACAAATGATCTTCAATGAAAAATTATAAAGTTCTTATAAAAATAAATAATGTTAGACTTATAAAGTAAAACATATTTGTACATGAAAATTAACCACATTAACTGGATGTAGTGATACATCCCTGTAATCCCAGTACTTGGGAAGCTGAGAAAGAAGGATTGCAGGTTCATGGACAGCCTCAGCAACTTAGTGAGATTCTCAGGAACATAGGAAGACCCTGTTTCAAAATTAAAAAAATAAAAAGGCTGAGGGTATAGGTTGGCGATAGAATGCCCCTGGATTCAAGGTCCAGTACCAAAACAAAATCAAAATCAAACCAAAACAAAACTCATTCTAGTTATATGATTGATAGATTAATTGATTAAAATTATAAAAGGAATAGATAGGACATTAATCACACAAAAAGAATATATCTGAATGAAAAATAATTTGCTGCAATATGATGAAAAAGTAGTCTATTGAAGTTTATTTCTCTAACTTCTGACAGATTGTGGGTGTTCTCCAAAATCTCAAAATACAGGTATCTTTATAAGGATCATTACTTCTGCACAGCTTGCACCCACCCTGTTTCTTTTAAATACAGCAGAGTGAAAATGTGTTCTCTTAACAGCTGGCTCCAGAACTCCAGTTCAGGGCAGTGCAATTTTGTTTATGCAACATTCACAGGGGCTGGTGAGCCCCCAAGGGCACAAGCATTGGCAGGAGTGAAAGTAGAGAAAAGGAATTGGGCTTCTTTGAGCCAGGTGGGGAAGAAAGCGAAGAAACAGAGAAGCTGGTGGTGAAGGTGAGGCAGGGAACAGGAAAGGTTAGAAAGGTTGATGGTTAGAATGCCACATGGCCTAGATCTCTCCCTGAGACTCCCTTGGAGGAAGAGGCTACAACTGCCTCCTTAAGACCTCCCAAATCTCCTCTTTACCAAAGGGGAAAGGGTGAAAAGATGAATTAGTAGTCAAGGCAACCTGGGGCATAGGTTCTCAAAACAAGTGATACTGCCCTGGTCCCCGTGTGCTCAAACAAAATGTAGATACATAAAAGAACACAAACTTGTCAAGGCATTTTTCTGTTTAGTCACTTAAAGAAGATATTTGGGGGGCACTGAATAACTTTTTATTATCTATCTTTCTGAGTATTTCTATCCTAGTTTGTGTGACGTGGTATCAGAAGAAATAGATATTTTTTTTTTGTCTTTTGATACTGGGGATTGAAACTAGGGGCATTATACCTCTGAGCTATGCCCTAGCTCCACATTTAGGGTGACTTTAGGCTGTAAAAAGATCCCCGAGACACAGATCAGAGGAAGAAACTCTAATTCTGGCGGAAATCACAATGGAAGAGATCATGAGAATTTCAGACTCTCCTAATCTGCCCCATTCCCAGAAATTTGGATATGTTGAATTTAGGAAAGTTTGCATGTCCTTGAGGATGCCATACTGTCTTATGGAACTTTGTGCCCTGGCTAGTAGCCACCTTCGTTTTGACTTGATGAATAGACTGGATTGAGATAGTTCACTGCCTGGACATGTGGATATGTGGATATGCAGATAGGCAGATGCACTCTGGGGAAGTCTCCACGCGGAGTTTCCATGCATCCAGTCGACTGCCACGGGCTACTGGAGGCCTTGGCCTCCTATTTCAGCCAGCTGCAACTGGAATAAAGCACGTTTCATCCTCTTTGGGCTCTTCACTTCTTCAGATGGACCAGATGGAACCTGCGGCTTCCATCTGTCCCGGTCAGTTGCACAACAAATGGAATGGGTATTCAAATCAATTTCATTTAGATTTTAAGGGACTAGGAGATAATAGGACATTATGGTTTATCCAAAAGTGTGATTTTTGTCTATGACTTTGAAACTTCAGAAGGGGCCTCTTTGTCCAGGCTTTTCTTTTTATATTAATACAATTAATATATAATATATGTTATATGTATATAGACACTAATTCTTGATCAGCAAGTATTTTCCTATTATATGGCTCTTACTTTATTGCTTTTATGGTATCTTTTGATGACCAGAAGTTTGAAATTTTAATGCATTGTGTGTGTCAATATATTTCTTTAAAATTAGGGCCTTGAGAAAATTTTCTCCAAATCTGAAGTAATAAACTGTCTTAAAAAAAAATAACATTTTTAGCTGGGTATGGTGGTGTGCACATGTAATTTTAGGACTTGGCAGGCTGAGACAGAAGGATGGCAGGTTCAAGAACAGATTCAGCAACCATTAATGAGGCCCTCAGCAACATAGTGAGACACTGTTTCAAAATGAAAGCTAAAATAAAATTGATCTGGGGATGTAGTTCAGAAGTAGAATACCCCTGGGTTCAATCCCTAGCACCACATCCCCCCCACCCTGGGAAATGCTTTTATTCTTTAATGAACCTAAAATGATTTCTGTGTGTGACATGAAGTATGGATGTAATTTTATTTTAGTTCAACTTTTCTGCAACAGCAGAAGTGATAATAGTTATCTTCATTGTAAAGTTGCTTTACTAAAAGAAAGTGCATTTTGTCATTAAGTGTGATATCTGCTTTAATTTTCTCTTATTGATGTCATTTTTTTAGTTCAAGGAAACCCTTCTTTCTCACCACTTTCTTGTTTATTTGCTTGTTTGCATTGCTAATGAATGATATTAAATTTTATCAATGCCTCTTTTTATACCTATTGAGGTGATAACGTAATTTTCCTTTTTTATATTAGAGTTGTGGATCATGTTAGTAATCTATTAATTTCATCTTATATTTTTGTAATAATTCCAGCCAGGTTGTAATATATTATTTCTTTTAAGCAATGTCCTTAATTTGCTGAATTTATGCTCATAAGTGAAATTGGTGAGCGATGTTTTCCCTTGAAATAATAAGGCTCAAGAACCCTATAAAATGTATTGAGGAAGATAACCTTTTTTTTTTTTTCATTTTCTGAAAGTTTGAATGGGATTGAATTTATCAATAATAAAGACATTCAGGACTGGTGTTCCTTTGGGGAGAACATTTTTAACTATTGATTTAATTTCTATAATGGCTACAAGGATAAATAAACTTTTAAGTGTATTTTGAGTGGTTTTAGACATATGTTTTCATATGACTACATTTTCAAAATATTTGACATTAATGATGCCCCAATAACCTATTGTTGTCTTGTAAATTTCTGTAGTACTCAAAATGATGTTCTTTTTATATTATAAATATTTTTTATTGTGTACCTTTAATTCACCTCTTGATTAAACTGGTCAGGAGTGTTTCTGTATTGCTAATCTGAAGACTCAACTTTAAATTTGTTGACTCTATGGTATGTTTTTGCTTTTCATTAAGTTATGGCTTTATTTTTAATATTCCATTCCTTCTACATCCTTTGTGTTAAATTTCTGTTATTTTTGTAATTTTTTGAGTTGTACACTAAACTTATTGTTAATCATTTTACTTTTCTCATCCAGATATTTAATAATATCTGTTACACCCTAAGAATGATCATAGCTTTATCAACCATTTCTTTTCATGCATTTTTTTTCATTTTTCTTGTCTTCTTTTAGACTGAATTTATTTCCCTTTTTTCATTACTTTCCTTCTCAACTAATTTAGCAGCTGTGTTTCTGTATGTATTTTTCAAAAAGCTACATTGTTTGTTTCACTTGTATATTCAATAAAGTTTAGCATGAAGCTAAATATTTCCTTCTGAAAAACATAAAAATCTTATAATGCTTTAGTTTTGATTATAACGTTCTTTCTAATTTATGTATCACTGGTGTCTGATACTTTAGTTCCATTACATTTTTAAAATTCTAGTAGCTAATATTTTTGTTATTTTACACAATTAACATTGTTTAGATTTAATCACAATTAACTAATACCTTTTTATGACTACTTATTATAGTTAGAGCGTCCCTCTGCCCAATATACATTCCTAAGCTTTCTATTATAAAGGATTTTTGTTGGCAAATTGTTTTATTGTTTCTTCTTTAGTTTTCATATCTCCTCATTATAAAAGAGATTCAGTTTTATCTCACTCAAAATAAAAGGAAGTATAAGTTAAAAAGACAGGCTGTGGGGGTGGAGGAGGGAGAAATGAGTTATTATCTAAGAGATATAGGATTTCTGTTTAAGATGATGAAAAAGTTGTAGAAATGAAGAATAGGAGTGATTGTACAACACTGTGAATATACTTACTGCCAGTGAATTGTACACTTGAAAATGCTTAGAATAGTGAGTTTTATGTTATTGTATTATAATTCGTGTATGTGCGCGTGCACACACACACACACACACACACACACATACGTGCTCAGAATTAGTTGCCTGTATTCAAACTGCTTGCCCCTTGCTAACAAAGAGAACTCTGTTAAGTAAATTAACCTTGTCCGCCTTTGTTTTCTTATCTGACAAATGGAACAATATGATTACCTATTTCATAAGACTTTTATGAGCACTGGATGAGCTATTATGTATAAAATACATAAAACAGTGTTTGTTCATATTCCACATTCAGTAAGCATTAGGCATTATTATTTTTTATGTGCTTTTATTGGTGCATTATGGTCTCACATCATAATGTAAATCATGTTTACAATGACATCCATCATACTTGCATACAACACTTGTTTTTTTTTTCAAATAAATACTATGCATTGATAAGAACTGAGAACACAGGGCTAAGAAGCCCATGTAACTCAGAGTTTAAACATCATATTAAACTAAGTGTTGTGGTGCATGTTTAGAATCCTTGTACTTGGAAAGCTGAGACAGGAGGATTGCAGGTTCAAGGACAGCCTCAGCAAAGAAGTGAGACTTACATCAACCTAGCCAGACCCTGTTTTACAAAAGAAAAATAAAAAGGATTGGGTGTTTAGCTCATAGGTAGAATGCTCCTGGGTTCAATATCCAGTACACAAAACAAACAAACAATAACATCAACAAATACCATAATATACCTGAAAGTCTATGCTTCTTCCCCTGAAATCATGGCTGCACATCCAATGATTTTCTTAGCTCAGTCTTAATTTTACTCATATTTTTCTGCTGTGTCCAGGTATATTAGCATAAGTTGACAACCATTTTTTCTAGAGTTTTTCACTTCTTAGTTTCTGTGATTTTATTTAATACCACAATTTTAAACCATGCTTTAGTCATTTAATAATTGAGTCTTTAAGGTGGTTTATGAGTTGAAAATCTTCATATTGTGAGCGTAACGGTCATATCATTTCATCTGAGTATTACAGTACTTCAGTGCTTATCAGAAAATAAATAAATTGTTAGGTGCCTTTCAATTCTTGTGATTGCTGGAAGGTGCTTTTGAGTATGATGATTTTTAGCTGCTTTATGAATTAAATTGTAATTCCAAACAAAGGTGTAAATTTATCCTGAATTTTCTATTCTTTAAAAAAATTATTTTCTTCTTCAAAAGTATTGAGAAAAAGTAAAATAAAAGATTTTACTGTAATTTAAGAATGAAAATATGAATTTACATGATATAAACTTATTTAGATTCTTGATCTGAAGATTTTATTGGACATATGTATCTTGGATGTAGTTTGGTGATTGCTAAAGACATATTTATGTAAAAGAATGGATATTATCTTTCCAAAGACTTTTTTAAAAAATCTTAAACTTAAGTCATTAATGTCAGTAGCCTGCTTATAGTTTGAACCTGTAATCCTCTTGTCTCAGCTTCCCAAGTACTAGGATTATAGTCATGTACCACCACACCTGGCCAGTCCAAGTATCTATTAAAGGTATGTAGAATGTTTAAAATACTTATTATACATATGTAGACTGAAAATGGTTTTTTTAATTTTTCTAAAAATGTGCTTTTATTGGTGCATTGTAATCTCACATCATAATGTAAATCATGTTGACAATGACACACATGCATACAGCACTTCATATCCCCCCTGCCCCACTTCACCATTTTCCCCCTTCCCAATACAGAGTGTAGCGTTCCACGCAACCGATATTGCATCCCACGCCACACGGGGTAGGGCAAAGCGGGCCAGCCGCTTCGCCTGTCCCGCCGAGCGAGAGGGAGAGTGTCGCAGCCGGGCCCACTACCATGGGGAGTCGGGGAAGCCCCCCAAAAAACCAGCACCGGCCGGGAGTCCAGTCAGCGGTCAGGCAGCACCGCAAAAACTCGACTTTATTGGAACACACAATAGAATATATGGGCAGGTCAGGTAGGGAGGTGAAGCTGGGGAGGGGGAGCCAATGGGAGCAGATCTCATCACCTATAGCTGCCGGGGAGGGAGGTAGGCCTTTCCTTGACCTACCCACTGGCTTCCCTATGTTGGAGGGGTCAGATTTGACCAAGCAAGGTCAAAGCCTGCGAGTGCCAAATGCACGAGACATGAGTGGTCCCTACAACAGAGTATGGAGATTGACATTGGTATATTCACACATGTACACATAGTCAATAGTAGTATTTTCATTAATTAACCTCAGTCTTCCCCTCCCCTTCCCTTAGACAATTTCCCTGGCTTCTCTGAGGCTTCTTCTCCATTATCTGGAGTCCCTCTTGTATCCCAAATTACTCCCTAGCTTGTGCATATTAGAGAAAACATATGACCCTTCACTTTCTGTGGCTGACTAATCTCACTTAACATAATGTTCTCCAGGTCCTTCCATTTTCTTGCAAATGACATAATTTGTTCTTCTTTATTTCTCAGTAGAATTCCATTGTGTGTATTTCCCATAATTTTGTAATCTATTCATCCATTAATGGACACCTAGGTTGGTTCCATAACTTGGCTATTGTAAATTGTGCTGTGATGAACATGGGTAAGCATGTTCATAATCTCTTTGGAAAGATACACAAGAGTGGCATAGCTGGATCATATGTTGGATCCATTCCCAGTTTTCTAAGGAATCTCTACACTGATCTCCATAGTGGCTGAGCTAGTTTACAATCCTACCAACAGTGTAGAAAAGTTCCTATTTCCCCACATCCTAGTCAATATTTATTGTTATTCGATTTCTTGGTGATTTCCATTTTGACTGGGGTTAGATGGAATCTCAATGTAGTTTTAATTTGCATCTCCCTAATTGCTAATGATGTTGAACATTTTTTTCATATCTCTATTGGCCATTTGTATCTCTTCTTTTGTGAAGAATCTATTCAATTCTCTTGCTCGTTTCTTGATTGGGTTGTGTGATTTTTAATGTAAAGTTTTTTAAGTTCTTTGTATATGCTAGATATTAGTTCTCTGTCAGAAAGATAGCTGGCAAAGATCTCCCATTCCATGGGCTTTCTCTTTAGACTCTTGACAGTTTCCTTTGATGAGCAGAATTTTTTTCGTTTAATGCTATCTCATTTATTAATTCTTGTTTTAATTTCCTGAGCTTTGGGGGTCTTGCTGAGGAAGTTTCTACCTGTGCCCCTATATTGGAGTGTTGGACGTAGGTCCTCCTCTTATGGCTTTGCAGTCTCTGGTCTAACTTCTGGGTCTTCGATCTCTCTCAGGTTAACTCCTGTGCAGGGTGAGAGGTAAGAATTTAGTTCCATTTTTTTCTACAAATGGATAATCAGTTTTCCCAACACCATTTGTTAAAAAGCCTGTCTTTTCTTCAGCATATGTGTTTGGCAACTTTGTCAAAAACCAATTGGCTATAAGTGAGTGGATTTGTTTCTGTACCTTCTATTCTGATCCATTGGTCTAGGTTTCTGTTTTTGTGCCAATACCATGTTGTTTTTATTACTGTAGTTCTATAGTATAATTTGAGTCGGGAATTGCTATGCTCCTGCATGGCTGAGAATTGCTTTGGCTAATCTGAGTCTTTTGTTTCTCCATATGAAATTTATGACTGATTTTTCTAGATCTGTGAAGAATGACATTGGTATTTTGATAAGGATTGCATTGACTCTGTAGATCACTTTTGGTAGAATGGCGATTTTGATGATGTTTATTCTGCCTATCCAAGAGCAAGGGAAATCTTTCCATCTTCCAAGATCTTCTTCAATTTCTTTCTTTAGTGTTTTATAATTTTCATTGTAGAGGTCTTTTACCTCTTTGGTTTATTCCTAGGTATTTTATTGATTTGGGGGTTATTGTGAATATATATTTGTCTCTACCAATTTGATTCACATAACCTAACTTTTGAGTTTGTTCCTCAGAGCCTCTTTAACTAGATATAGTTCTTAGGGTAGTCAAACAGGAGCTTCTGATTGCAGTGCTCTCCAAGCCCAAATTCCACTGAGCTAGAGATTATGATGTCCTATTTAGAGCCTTTAGCCTGCTGGTTTGGACTTAGTGCATCTCAGAGATCATAGCTGCTGATTGTGAGCCCATGATACTACAGAGTGCTCACTTCCCGTCTCTGTGACCAGTGGGCTTAGGCTCAGCAAAGCTGGCGATTGCTCAATTTCTGAGCTTATGGTCAGCTCGCTGAGCTTTGACGGCCAATGGGACACCACTCCAGAGCTGCTTGTAGCCGTGATCAAGTGAAAACTTGCTGGGCCCCTGGCCTCTTGGCATGGCTTGGCCAAGACAGCACTGCTGCAACTCTCCGCCCAAGGTCCAAGGTCTGGCAGGGAGAGATTGTACAGTTCTAAGGCAAGGACTAGCATGGCATGGCTCAGTTCCTTAGCCCTAGGGACATCACTGCTGCCTTGGGAGGCCACGATCACATGTGCCCTTGCTGGCCACTGGTATTGGTGTTTGCAGCATCCAAACACAGCCAGGCACAAGTTCACTGCTTTCCAAGTCTGCCATTTGGTAGGCTGAGCTATTTCCCTGCAGACACCATGACTAGGTATCCTGCAGTGATCCCTAGAGTCCCTACAAGGGATCAGCGAACCATAGAGTGTAGTTCCCTCCTGCTGGAATGTCTCTAGGGGCTATTTGCTAATTCATGTTTCTGCTGTGTTCCATAGTAGTCCCACCTCCATCTCTGCAGGGGTGATTTGCAAAGTCTCAGACCCCTGTGTCTACTTCCTTGCCACACAAGTCCCTGTGGCCGTGATGCAGGGTGGTCTCCTGCTGGGAAAGCTTGTTAACTTATGGTCTTGGTAAGGATCGCTGCTGGCAGAGCTGTGTTCAGCTGCAGCTGCTGGGTCCCACAGGATTGTCTGGTCTACTAGGTCCCTGTCAAGCATGGAGCAAAATACTGACTGCTTTTGATGATGGTCTGTAGTCACTGGCCTCACAACAGTCCACGGTTCCTTCCTTAAAGTCTCTGGGGCTACAAGTGCCGCCAGCCACCAGCTCCAGTGTGGCCTGGCCCAGCTGCTGCTGCTGCTGCTGCTGCCACCAATGCTGCCTCTCCATTCACCAGGTGAGACACTCTTTACAGTCCTTTGCTCTCTCCTCTAGTTCTGATTCCACCGCTTTCGCTTTTCAACTTTCGTTGTTAAGTTTTTCCTCCCTTGTCAAGAAACAGTCTTCCAGGTGGTTAAGTTCCGAAACACAGAGTACCTGAATCCTGCTGTCTCACTCTTCCTCTCCCGAAAATGTTTTATAATGAAATTTACCCAATTGTGTGGTTTGAATAATAAAAATGTAAACTTCTGTAATCACATCGATAATGTGAAAATTATAATGGAGACAGGAAGTGTAATCCAATTGATTAAGTCAGAACTAATCAACAGAGGAAAACTTGTTTTCAAGTATCCACAGGACATGAAGGCTCAGTAGCCCTTGGAGGAATTAAGGACCCCTCAGAGGCAAGACCACTTCACACACTCTCTCTTTCCTCCCTGGTCACCTATTTCATGGACATCTGTCTAGGAACATTTCAGCAAGCTGGGGCAAAAACCTCTCTTAGCAATAAAAATACCTTAAGTACTTGTAGTAATAAGATGCTTTTAATTGGTTCTTCAGCTTTTACTTTTTAAATAGAGCAACACATCTTAGTAATTCAGGGCTGATGTATTTTTTGGTGGATGAATGTAAGACATGCATGAATTCCAATCTTTAAGTGTTACAAAGAAAGCAAGAGCTAGTTGCTACTGATTTTTCAAACCAAATAAAATTATATCATAAAAAATTTAATGATGTCCATTATCTACTGCTGCTCTTCTTCATGTAATATTTTAAGAGCTAATTAAGTAGAACATTCATCTCTAGGGAGAGATTTTGTATTAATTGTTTATTGTAGTTTTATTTATTTGTTTTGAGATGAGACCTGTAGGATTGGGAAGAATACAACTCACTCTTGAAACCATCATCTTAAGTTGAAGTATTCAATCTTAAATCCCTCAATTTCTGAATCATAGAGCTGCAAGTAATCTTGTTTTATATTTTTATCCTATTGTTTTGCTTTTTGGAAGGACTATAGATAATGTAATCAAATCTGGTTATATCCTGTTTTGAAAGTTTCCCCAAAGAAATAAATGTAATGTAAAGTTCATATTTTCAATAGTAGACATTAGCTATTTGCCTTACAGAAAGTAGAGAAATCTAAGCTAGAAGTTTACTTTTTCCTAGCGTTTAAAGGTAATGTTTTTTATTGTTTAGAAATTTGCTGTCAGACTGATTGTTGATACTTTTTGAGTAATTTGTCTTCTTTTTCTTAGTTGCTTTAAAAATCTTGTCTACGGCTATCATTCTACAATTTTACTCTCTAATATCAATCTAATTATCAATTACCTAATTATCGATTTATCATTATCAATGTATGTATCTATTAATCTTAACAGGTTTCAGATTTTTTTAACTCATAAATGACAATCATTCCTTTATCAGTTCAAGAATAATCTCAGCTACTATCTTTTTTGAGTAATATTTCTATATTCTTTATGTTGTAATCATTTAGAACTCATTCAACATACATTCAGTATACTCTCATTTTGTCATCTTTGACTTTTAAATTGTCTCTTGTTTTGCTTACTTTTTAATCTCTCTGTAATATATTCTAGGTAATTTCCTCAGATCTGCTCTTTCATTTCATTAATTGTGACTTACACTGTATTTTCTTTGATTCATAATCTGCCTATTAAGACTTAATTTGCATGATTATATTTTCCAATTTTAGAAGTTTTAATTGTACTTGATCAAATATACCCAACTTTATATTATGTCTTGTCACCTTCTTAAGCTTGATTCCTCTTTTAACAGTTTTAAACATCCTTGTTTCTAAAGGATTTACTAAATCCTTCTATTATATGAAATTTTTGGGGCTCTAATCCTTTTGGTCATTATCCCTCCTAATCATTGCTCATGGTAGAATATCTGATACTAACCTATATTTCAACACTTCAACTTTCAGGTACTTGGAGGTATGTAGTAAGCAAAGGTGGAAACTGGTACTCTAAGATCATTTTATTTTTGCTTCTACCAGATACCCAATAAGTTGCCACTTCCCAGGAGCATTTTGTTGTTATTTTTACCAATTTCTTAGCTTGAAAGTTCCAAGACAAAATAGGTAGATGAGTTTTGAATCAAAAACACACCCACGATGTGGGTCCACAGTTTAGATATGCAGGGGAGGTTTATTGTCTTTGGCAATAAACCATGGCAGAGACAGTTTCCTTCCTGTCTCATTGAATTTGTGAGAACATTTTTTGTTCTAGTGTACTTTTCACTGATAGAGAAATAGTTGTAGGCTTCATATTTATGGAGGGGGCTTAGTTCTAACTTTCTAGGCCCAAAGCTCCATTTCTTGTCCCTCATGATATTTAAACCCATGTTCCATGTATATGAAAACTGTCCCTATCAGTCATTCCAAGCAAGGAGAGCTACCTGTTGGTATATTCACTTACTGTTCTGGTTTTGAACTCTCTTTTGTTTATAACTTCTCTGTACTTCTCTAATTTGGACTTTCAATTATGGATTTAGGCAAATTTTATCCAGCATTTCTAGGTGTTTGCATCTGGATAACCTTTAGTTCATCATATCTCACCATCTTGTCAGCATATGTCATAGAGCTATTAATGGCTGCTTCCTCAAAAACCACACGAAGCTATAACATTATCTCTTCTTAGCCCGAATGACATTTCTCCTTGGCTTCTCTTTGAAGCAAGAGAGTTGCAGTTACAACTTATTGAATCATTACTATATATACAGTGCTTTAATTATTTAACTAACTATGACAACAAACCCTGAAAGTTCGAATTTATATGCACTTTATGAAGAGGAAATTAAGACTTGGAGAGATAAAACTACCTACCTAACTCAAGGAAGGAAAATGGCACAATGTCACTGAAGCATTTGTCATACAAATGTCATTTGTATGCAAGACCCTTTACTTTTAAACATTTACCTATATAGGCCACTGAGATAACTACTTTCAGGAACTCTTATACACTGTTGTTAAGGCTGCAAATTAGTACATCCATTATAGAAATCAGTATAGAGGTTGGTCAAAAGACTAAAAATGAAACCACCATATGACCCAGCTATACCACTCCTCAGCATCTTTCCAAAAGAATTAAAATCAGAATACCACAGTGAGACATGCATTTCCATGTTTATAGAAGTGCAATTCACAACAGTGAATACCAACGTAGGTATCCATCCACATAAAGAAAAGGTGGTATATGCACACAATAAGGTTTTACCCAGCCATAAAAAGAATGAAAGGAAAATGGATGGAACTAGAGAATATTACTCTTAGATTATCCGATCTCAGAAAGCCAAGGGTGTCATATGTTTTCTCTCATATGTCAAAGTTAGAAAGAAAATAGGAAACAAAAGGGACTTTGAAATGAGAAGAGTAGAACAGTGGAAGAGGGCTTTTGGAAGGAGCTGGGGAGGGGAGAAAGGAGAAATGATGAAGAAAATAGTTCAATAGTTCAAATAATGTTACATCCATATGTGAAGCTATCACTTTCAATCTCACTAATATGTATGGGGGGTGGGATCTGGAGAGAAATGCCCCAAGTGCTGTGTGCATGCATGCTTGTATTACTCTAAATCTAAGAAAGTCTGAATAAAATAGACTCTAAAAAAAAAAAATCTCACTATGATGTATAATTACAATGCACTAATAAAAGTATATGAAAGGGAGGCACTATTTGATGTGTATTACCGGATGTTCTTTTTTTAAAGGCCGTAAAGCAGTCTATTTTTGGCTTTAGAATTTAGTACGCAAATGTTCATTTATTTATTTTTATGCCTGTATTCCTGCATTGGGATTATACATCACAGTGAGATTCAAAGTGATACATTCATACGTGCACCAAAGTGATACATTCATACGTGTACCCATCACTTGGTGTATTTCCAAGTGCGTCTCACCCTGCAACTCCTTTCTCCCTCCCCCTACATGTTAGCGACATTGGTGGAGATACCTCCCTTCCCATTAATGTGTGGTTTTAGAATATATTTCCTGTTTAAGAAAATTTTCTTTTTAATACTTCTTCTTAGCCAGACATTAAAATCAATCATGTAAGCTGGGTGTGGTTGTGCACGCTTGTAATCCCAGCATTCGGGAGGCTGAGACTGGAGGATCCGGGTTCGCGGCCAGCCTCAGCTACCTAGTGAGGCACTCCACAACTTAGTGAGACCCTGTTTCAAAAAAAAGAATAAAAAATAGGGCTGGAGGTATAGCTCGAAGGTAGAACGCCCCTGAGTTCAATCCCCAGTACTGAAAAAAAAAAAATCAATTAATGTATATTTATCACTCATGATAATTCACTCACTATTTTATAAGCATTGCCTTTCATGTGCCCATATGACAAAGCCAGGCTGGCCATGATTTCGTGACACAACTGTCTACAGAATAAAGTCTACAATTGTCAGATTGTCAGACTATCACTCAAAACCTTTGTGAACTAATCCTATCCCTCCCAGAGGTAGGGCAGAAAGTGCCCCTAAACATACCCACTTGATTCTAATTTAGTGGCTCAATGGCTTGGGGCCAGTTGCTGAGATAGAATGCAGGAGGGAAGGATCCAGATTGGAGAAAGAAGAAAACAAATATTGTTCATGTTAAGTTTCAGCTGTGGGTAGATGTCCAAGTGAAGATGTCTAGGAGACAGTTTGGTAATTGCTGCGAATTTCCTGGGCACCAGGGACAGAATGTATAATGTCCTGCTAGGCAACTGTTCTCCACCGACCACTTGAATCTTTGAGGTTATTAGTTAGATTTTGCTTCCAGATATTTTCAGAACATCCTACTTACCTAAACCTTAGTCCATTGTATACCATAGCTATTATCACACTTTGTTGAATTTTCTGCTTAGATTTTGTTTTCCTTTCCAGGCATTAAGCTTTTGGAGAACAGAGATAGCTACCTTGTTTATGATTATAAATAGTATGTAGTGCTAAATATATATTCCTGAAATAAATTAGTAGATACTTGTTAATTTTATTTCTAACTCAATATGGTATTAGAAAATACATAAGAGAAGATAGAAAGTCAGACAGTTGTTATGGAGAAATGGGTAGCAAGAAATCAGGGTATTCTCTATCGACTAGTCCAGAAGGAAGGCGCTACGCATGAATAAGCCTTTGCAAAATGTGCTTGTTTGGAATTATTTCTTCCTATTTAGCCTGGGAATGAACTGGAGTAAGCTCACTTATTTCTGCTCTCATTATACTTTGGTGTTCTACACACTCCAGTTCCTTATTCATTTTTTCACAAGGTTAAACGGGTTATTTGGAATTGTACAGAATGTTCCTCCATTGCTATGAAAGGAATGTGTGTTGATAACTCCCATTAGCATTTATCAATGTTTACATGTACTTTACTGGATGCAAACACAATGCTCAGATTCACATTTCTTGCGAGCCTCATTTATCATTAATGGTTTCACTATTTAAATGATACCGACACATATGGACTTCAAAACTATATATTAGTTGTTTAAAAATGTCAAGAAAGGAAAAGTTTATGTAGTCTGCCACCTGCTAATGCCAGTAAAATCCTTCCTGCTGGAGATACTGAATTGTTTTCCATGATATTAACATTGCATGAATACAAATCCAAGCCTTGTAGAGCACAGGTTTCATCAGGTGCTGATTGGCCTGGAGCAGGATAGATTCAGACAAATATTTATGGTGCCAAGAGTTGTGTACATAAATATTCTTCCTTGAAAATGTTTCCAGCATACTGTGAAACTGCCAAGGTGACATAATTTAACAGGTAAAGCGGTGAATAGAGAGCCAGGGGTCACTGAATTTGAATTATTTCTCTACTCCCCCTGTAATATATGATCCTGAACCATTAGCACCTTTCCAAAGTCAAATTTCCACTTTGTAAAATGAGGAAAAAAAATTAACCATTCAGTTGTTTGAGCACGAGGGTAAGGTCTATGGGTATAGATACTTTGGAAATATGAATTATTATTAAGATATGGAAATTTATAACATTGTTATCTTATTCACAGGGGCTTCCATAAAAATACCATAAGCTGGGTAACTTTTAAACAATAGCATTTATTTCTCACAATTTGGAGGCCAAGAAATATGGGATCAAGGGGCTGGCAGATTCCGTTTCATTTAGGGCCTGCTTTCTGATTCATAGATGTCGATTTGGGGCTGTATCCTCACGTGAGTGCTGGGAGGGGTGAAGGGTCTCTTTCAGTCCTGTTTTATAAGAGCCCTTACCCCAATGATGAAGCCTCCACTTTCATGAGCTAATTACCTCCCAAATGTCCTACCTGCCAATACCGTCACCTAGGAAGTGAGGATCTCAGCATGTGAATTTTGAGGGGACACGAGCATTCAGACCAAGGACATTTCCATTTACAAGGAAATCGTTTTGCATCAATTATTAATCTTCACAATGCATTTACAAATTAATTTGTAATAATACTCATGACCAAATGATGTGCTCCACTACCCCATTTTCTCCTTGCCAAAAGAAAAACAATTGATAAAATAAAATAAAAAAAGAAAAACAATTGAAGCATGTGATATTATTCCCTTTTTAATAAAATTAATATTAGAGTATGTGGCAAGCTCAGGATTTCTCAGCTTGAAGATGGCAGAGCCAGAATCCAAACCCAGAAGATTTTGAAGCTGGAAGTTTGAGTTCTTGGTCTCTGTGACAGGCTGTCTCTATGCTTTTCAAATGACATCTCTGGGGCTTTAGAAAGTATAAGCAGTTTGTTGAAGCTCACAAGTCAACCTGCTGGGCTGGAAGGAATGCCCTGACATGTTTGATGGGGGAGGCCTGGCTATTTCTCTGATTGCTTCTCTAGTGATATTGATGTGCTTGGGATCTTCTGCCCCATCTTTCTTTCTTGAATTACCAGGGTAATTGCAGTCAGTGTGCTGCTGAATGCCCTGACCTCTCTCATCTCAAAAAACCCAATCTTGCTAATGAATTCTACTTGAAGGGATATAAAGGTAGATTATGTATCAAAGGTGGAACCAGTTGCACTTAAATCTTTAGGAATTCAATTCCCTTATTGCTTAAATGAGGGATTAGCATGGTAGAGTCTCTGACTTTTTACCTCCGTTCCAGTTTAGCCTGCATGGAGCAAATGGTCGTATTTCTTCATCTCTTGAGGTTCTAATGTCTAAGGGAGGGTTCAGAACTTTGTAGATATACCATATGCCAAAAATATTTGTAAACTGTACATTCTTTGATTTTAAGACTTGATCAAACAAATTGTCTACTTGGTTTCATTGCTTATTAAAATGGCAAATATATAATTTTCTTTAGAAGATAAATCCCTTTAAAAGAATTAAATATAGGGACCAAATGATTTACTTGAATTTTTAAATTTCATCATTGTTTATTAGACAGAAAATATGAGATGGAAGCAGAACCAAACTACTTGGGTAGATCCACTTAGAATAACCCTCTTTCTCCATGTTATCTTACTCAGACTGTTCAGAGGATGATACAGTGTGAAATTCACAGAGAGCAAAATGGTTAAACAGTAAAGGCTCACGTAGTTGTGAGCCTGGGATATATTGATCACTGATATGGAGGTCCTTTCAGAGAGTCCAAGGATTTCAGTGCAAACGAATTTATTTCCAATCTGATTCTTGCATACTATGTACATAGTACTTTCTTAAGTTAGTTACACAGTGTACTGATTACTTCTAACTTCGTTGAATTTACTCTAAGCATGGTTTCATGTGGACAAAGGAAGGATTGAAAATTTTTTTAGGACCATTGTACGTGTTGCCAGGAAAGTCCAGTAGAAACAGCAGCTACAGCTATATCTGACCTTCCAGTCAGTCCTATTGCACCTTTAATAGGCAGAGGAATAGCTCTGTAAAGATGTGAATGCTCTAATCCCTGTAACCTGTGAATCTGTTACCTTATATGGCAAAAAGGACTTTGCAGATGTGACTAATATTGTAGACCTTGAGATGGGGGAGATTATCCTGGATTATCTTTGTGGGTCCAATTTAATCACATGAGTTTTAAAAGTAGAGAACATTTTCCAGCAATAATCAGAGAGATCTAAAGTGAGGACTCAAGCCATTATTGCCGGCTTTAAAGATAGATTAAAGCTGCCACAAACCAAGGAATGCAGGTGGCCTCTGAAAGCTGAAAAGGCAAAGAAAGAGATTTTTTTTTTCACTAGAGCTTACTGAAAGAAAAGCCACCCTATTGGTTTTAACTTGCTGAAACCTGTGCGATACTTAACATTTAGAGAACTATATGATAAAAATGTGTAGTATTTAAGTGGCTAAATTTGTGGTAATTTGTTACTGTAGCAACAGAAAGCGAAGACAGTGTCACTCTGTGTTGTTTGTGGTCTGTCCCAAATTGCAGAAACGAGATTAGACTCAGTAAGAAATATCTTTGGAGGAGGATTTATGATGTGTTAGGTATTGTGCCTAGTAGTGGTGTGTGTGTGTGTGTGTGTGTGTGTGTGTGTGTGTGTGTGTAATCATTATGCAACAATTACCCTAAGAGAACTATATGATTGTTTCTACTTCAAGATGAGAAAAAGTGAGGCTTGAAAAGTTTAAGTAACTTCCATAAATCACATAACTAGTAATTGACACAACTTATTTAAAACCAGGTCAATCTAGAGTCAAAACCCATAATGGATCCATGTATACATGCTCTGCATGTACAAAATGCTAGGACCATTTTTCCCTATCAGAAGTTCAGAAGCAATGAACCGCATGTAAAACAGATGTTACCATACCAGATATTTAGCTATTTTAGATGTCACATCATTTTTCCCCAGCACAGTGTCTTATAGGTACTCAGTTTAGGATCATTATTAATAGATGATCATTGTTATTGAGTACAAATAGTGGGATTGGGATGTAGGTGTATGCTATTTTATCTATTTTAGTGCATGTATATATAACATTATACTATACATGCATGTACATAATTAGCAACATTTCTTTTCATTGTAAAAACAGCATAGAGATGTTGCTCTGAGCCATGAAAATCAGGGACTCAACAGTTTCTTCTGTAAATATAATTTTGGAATTTATAATTTTTTATTATTTTAAGAAATGACTTGCAGGTTATTTATTTTTATATTTAACATCAGTAATGAAAGTATATTTAATAAGATAAAATGATTAGAGAGAATCTTCATAAATTTAGACATGAATGTTATTGCTCATTAAAATATTAAAAAAGATTACTGAACAATGTAAAGGAAATTAAACGTAAAGGTCATTAAGGAAATTAAATGACCTTTGTTTTTTCAGGCAAGGTCTTTCATTTTCTTCTTAGAATTGCCTACAAAATGAGAAAGATAACAGTGTCTAATTAAACCATGTTCTTTTCCTTTGAAAAATGTTCACTAATATCTAAACACAAACTTAGGAGTAATTGTGCAAACTTATTTATTAGTTAAAGTTTTTCCATATTATTCCATTTATAAGTGACTACTAGATGATCAAGGGAGTAGGTATGTGTGTGTTGTTGAAACGTCAATTACAACTAAATTGCTGAAGAGGACTGTTAGGTAGTGAACTCTTCAGAGAACCCAAATAACATTTTACTACCCATTTGTTTCCAAATAGTTTGTACAAGTTTCAAAAAAGACTGCCAACTAGAAATAATGTCATCTTATTTATTAGAGAAGACGTTTATCCTTTGACTAAAATTACAAAGGTTAATATTTGGCAAGAAATTAGTCAGAGGAAATGGAGAATGTTATCTTGCATTAGCAGAAATTTGAGTAGCTATGAGCAGGATAGCTAAGATATGACCAGATGCTAAAGCCATTTTGAAAATACTGAGTTTTGATATTAACATGCTGAGTTATTTTAATTTTATAGAACTGTTATTCATGTAATTATACATATATAACTATCTACATTCATAAAATATAGTAGTACAGGATTATGCATAATTAATTATATGTAATATAATGTATTGATGCCTAAGTAATAAGCAACTTGGGGTATTGTAAGTCTGTTCTACATCACAACAGCATATATCAAATATCTTGATGAAATAATTGCAACATTTTACAATGATTAAATAGTCACAATCATGGGAGTGGGGGGCTAGGTAGTATCAAAGAAATGAAAAAAAGGAGACATTTCAGTTAGGGAAATCTATGGTAATTTGGGGAATTCAGGAAAAAAATCAATCACAGGACCTAGGAGTACTGGAAGCCAGAATGTGATTGTCAAAAACAAAGTAGGGCTTGTAGTACAGAGAGGATTTGAACAGCATGAGAATGGGAAGCACTTCTACAGTTTGGTACCAAGAAGGGATAGTTTAACACAAGACAAAACAACAAAATTGGAGCCTATAGTAAAGCAAATGTCTTTGTTTGCTGGTGATTAATGACACTCCCTTCCTATTTTCCACTTCCTTCTGTATCTCAGGAACCATTCTTTGTCTGCAGCAGTTCAGGACAGTTCCCTCCCATTTGATTACAGGGTTCTCCTGGTTCCCATGTCCTCTGGGATTTTGCTTCCTGGTTATCTTTGCCTTCTTTACCTCATTCTTTCTTTTACTTTCTTCTATTGATTATGACTAACTCAAGGCTACCCATGAAACTTTCCTAAGCCTTACCTCTAACTTTAAATTATCTAGTTGATTCCTTTTTCAATCTTATATATTTTTTCATTCCCTACAGATATCAACATACATTGAACTCAAAATGTCGGTAGTAGTCTCTGTAACTCTTGGTTTGCATAAGCCCTAAAATGAAGTAATGTGAGCATTAATTATGCTTTGCCATTTACTTATGGCTCCTCTGAAGGAAGACGCCACCATTTTTAGTTCTTAATCTTAAAATAACTCATTTTGAAATTCTGTAAAACCTTAATGAATATCCAAATTCGTATACATTATTTAAGCTGTAATTTCCTACACTAAACAGTCATTAGATTAACATACATCTTTAGATCTCTTCCCAGCTGTACTAAATTAGCTTTTCTGAGTACTTTTAGTTTATGATTTGAGGCAATGCAAAAAGTATTGCTTTTCTAGGTGATATTCTAAGGTTACAAACAGCAATTTGACTTTCAAATGCCAGTTAGGATATTTCCTCTCGTTAGTATTCATGCAATAAAATCTCAGTTTTTTTCCCAAGAATTATTGAATATTGAAATATAATCTAAGTGTGGTGGAGCACGCTTGTAATCCTGGCATTTGGGAGGCTGAGACCGGAGAATCTGGGTTCGAGGTCAGTCTCTGCTACCTAGTGAGGCGTTCTGCAACTTATTGAGATCCTGTTTCAAAATAAAGAATAAAAACTAGAAAAATAGGGCCGGGGATGTAGCTTGGAGGTAGAATGCCCCTGAGTTGAATCCCCAGTACCGCAAAAAAAAAAAAAAAAAAGAAAAAAGAAAAAAGGAAATATAGCTGGATCTACTCATTTACTGATGAAGAAACAAAAAAATTGGATGGTTTCAAAAGAAATCTGTATTTTTGAGACGTTCTCTCCTTCCTTTCATTTTTCTTTTAGATAAGCAAGTGTGACAGAATCATTATAGCTGGGATAGCCATTATCACCAAGGAAAAAACTCTAATAATTTAAATGATGGCATTTAAAAATGAAAATATTCTTGTAAACCTTAATTTTTTAAATGGAGAACTGTTTGAGTCTATAATTCCAGTGATCATTCATCAGTGTAACCTTCTTTTTCAACATGTTCTATTCTTCAGTGATTCAATACCTAAAAGACATAACAACATAGAGGAAGCATCATCTGTCCCAATATACGTATTTTCCTTTTCTCCTATTTTCCCTTTCCAGCCTGTAGATTCAGAGTCTCTGTCTTTCTGTTCCTCCCATCTTGTAGAGATTTCTTCCACACACTTCACTCTGCTAGTTATTAAAGCTTCCTCTCTGACACTTCCTTATTTCTCTTCATTTGAAAGGAAAACCCCACTGCTGTCATTACTTTTTCTTTAGATTTCCTTCAGATCTCTCCTTTAGCCAGCTGAACAATTCCCAGTTTGCAGGGACCCTGCTGATGGCAATATCTCTTTTTCTTACTTCTTTTGTTATTCAAAATACTCAGAAGGCTGTTTGAATATTAATAATGATAGATATATTATACTTATATACTGCTGTCCATCCAGTGATTTAAATGTAATTTATGTGCATGAATTCACTAGCATGGGGTGGTGGATCAGTTGGTTTTCTCAGTGAGTACAGAAACTAAGAAGATGAGGAAGATGGGATTTAGAACTGACATTATCTCATAGAGTGATGCTGGAATTATGTCTGATAGAATAGGTTTTTAACAATATAATACATATATGTCAAAAATTTAGTTGATTTAACTAACTATAATAAAATGGCATTAAGTAAAATGATCAGGGTTATGCGTTTTATTCCAAGGAATTCTACTTTTAGTTTCTCCTACCCTCTTAACTTTTTAGATTCTGACCAGGCAATTGGGAGTCCTGGTAGATCACATACTTCTTTGTTCTGCTTGAATTGGAGTCAGTGCAGTTTTTTTGTTGTTATTGTTTTGGGCTTATTACATTGTCTTACACATTTGCATTTCAGTTATTTATCCCAAGTTGTATCCTGATTATGATGGATAGCAGAAGAATTATTGAAGTTGTCTTAATTTTTCTAAAAGCAAAACTGGAGATGGTGGTTTTTGTGAGAATGATTTATTTCAAGGTACACTCCAGACAGACAGGAGGTGAGGGATGAAAGAAAGCTAAGCAAGGACAGCAAGATTTCAGATGGCAGCTAGCCTCCCAAAGGAGACCCGTGGAGCCCAGCTGCACCTCAGAGTCCTCCCACTTCTAGGCAGAGGTTCGACCTGATGTTCTCCCTGTTCATCATTTACTGTGTACTACCCTGGGGGCAGAGTGCCTCTCCCAGGTAAGGCAGAGATGGACCAGGGCTGTTCTGGGTCCTCGGCAATCATACAGCAGCAGGAGAATGGGTACTTTAGACTGATAAAGAAGATTGGAATGCGTGTGTTGTATTGCTTTTGTGGTTTGCAGCATAACAAACCACTCAGAGGCTTAACACTACAGCTATTTCTTTCTTTTAAGATTTCTCCAGGCAGGCCATTTGGTGGACCTCAGCTGGACAATCCTTCAGGTCTCAGTGAGCTTTAGCTGTTGTCAACTTTGGCCTCAGCTGACATGACTGAGACAGCTGGATGACTATGGCCTTTCTACACCATTTCTCATGATCTGTCCTAGGGAGAGATGTGGCACAGGGAACAAATCCAATTTGTTGTTGTTGTTGTCCATAGATTTTATTGAAGTATTGATGTATAATTATTTGTGTGTGTGTATGTGTGTGTGTGTGTGTGTGTGTGTGTGTGTGTGTGTGTGTGTGTGTGTGTTTTCTCTGCATTTGCTTTATCACTAAAAGGGCAAGGTAGTTCTGCCAAGGACTGTGTGACCCCCAAAGCCTAAAGTAGTTACCATCTGACTCTTTATAGAAAAAGTTTGCTGATCCATAAAGATAGCTCAGGCTTGCTCATATGATGAAAGAATTTTCAGCACAAGAGTGGAAGCTGCAAGGCTTTTTGAGGTTGATGCTTGGGCCATGCATAGGGCCCCTTCTACTATACCTTACTGGTCAAAGGACGTCACCAGGTAGAATGGAAAGACAGGCTTCACCTCTTGATGGGTCCAACTAAAAATTATGTGGGTTTTTTTTTGGTTGTCTACCATGATGGGAGCCCATGGCCTCTACTATAGAATTTATCCCTTCCCTTATATTCTGCGGGTTAGGGGACTGAGCTACAGACAAGTGACATATGCAAATATCCTATGACTTGTTAGGAAAAGAACCCGAACTAAAATCTAATATTCTTTTATTATTTGAGCTCTGTCATGATGCTTTTACTGTATGGCTACCTGTTAGAAGCAATTTTTTTCTGGCTATCAAATATTATCCCTCAGGACTTCAACAGAATTCCATTACACACCAAAGAAAAATACAACCAGACTCTTAGATGAACCTGCTTCCCAACAGCCTGGATCTGTACAGAGCTGCTCTTTGTATCATATTATCTTTACTGCCTGTTTTCACTGGTACCACTTAGGGCAACTTATCTCTGTAGTTTTCAACTTCTATTTATTGCTAGATTATGTTTATCTTTATTTTTAAACTTAATATATGTTTATTAAGTAGTTAAGATAAACAGCACACTGTGGTAGGCCATGAGGAATGCCAAGAACATTGAAATGCAGAAAGCAAAACTATGTAGACATTAGGGGGAGAGCATTGGATTCTCACAGGTATGTGTCCCGGCAATGATGACAAAGACAAGGTATCCCTGCACAAAGTGGTCCACACCAAGTTCTGTGTGCATGTATGTCACAATCACCGTGAACTACATTATCATGTGAAACTAGAATGCACCAATAAAAGTACTTAAAAAAGAAAATGGCAAAAAACAAGCAAACAAACAGCAACAACAACAATCAAAGAAACAAAGTCTACCTTAACAATTGGGCCAGTATTTCTTTTTCTTAGGACAGAAAAATAAGAACAGCAAAATAAGAGATAATTTTCTCAAAACATGGGCAATTATTACTTACCACCAAGTCCCAGTGTATATTTCAGTTTGTGGTACACAATTCAGGGAACAGACCTTTTCAAGTTACCCATCCTTTAGTTTCTGTCTTTCAGAAAATCTAGAGAATGACTGGGTCTTCACAGATCTTGATGGCCAATGAAATTCACTAACCTAGCTGGGCGGGGTGGCACATATCTGTAATCCTAGTACTTGGAGGGGGATTGCAGGAAGATGGCAGGTTTGAGACCAGCCTCAGCAACTTGTCGAGGCCCTCAGCAACTTAGTGAGACCCTGTTGCAAAATAGGGCTGGAGGTAGAATACTCCTGGGTTCAATAATTCCCAGTACCAAAAAAGAAAAAAAAATAAATAAGAAAAAGAAAAAAATTCACTAACTTGAGCAGACAGAAAATTCCCCTTCCTTTATTCTTTATGTTTCCAGGTTATTTTAAGTTGTTAATAAGATTTATTGAAATTAATCTCTCAGTGAGATCAATGAAACTTTCTTTTTCACCTGTTAATTCATTTTTCACATGGTTCTTGCAGCTGTGTTGAGGAATGCAATGCCAATTTTTTTTTCTGAGTATTTTCAATATTCTAACCACAGAGGAAAGAGAGTCTAAGATGCTAAACACATTAGCTTGCAAGTTTTTTTTCCCTTGCATTCTTCACATTAAGCCTGTGATAAAAGGCCCACTTGAGGGCTCTGTTCAGTGCCTAAAATGAATGTTTTAAATTTAATGATACAATCAAAATCATTTTTCCCTGGTAACTACTATTGTGCTCATTTGAATGGATTCCAGTACAGTTGTTTTTCCTTTTACATTATGCTTTATGTATAAATATAAGTGAGATGGTTTAGTTCATGTATAACAAGTATCCGGCTAATACAGTAATTTACTTTGCCCATTATTTATCTCTGTCAAGATGAATGTCTGCCTCTTTCTTGTCCTTGGTTCATAGCCATTATTATAATAATGTTAGTTCTGCATTTTAAGAATTCCACATGGAGTTGCTGAAAATTGCTTAGAAGTGCTTCATACCAGAAGGTTAAATCTCGTAGAATTTTGGTCTTGAAACTAGCAAGCTAAATTGCTCCTAGCAACATTATATTAATTAATGTCAGGTCAAACTACTTCCTTTTCTTTGTGCTCAATTCCAAATACTCCAGCAAGTAAGTGATTTTGGCTGTGCCAACCACAAACTGATTTGAACAGTAGAGGTTGCATGGATGCAGACCTCTTGCTATTCTGAGAATAACTGCTTAGTTACCAATTTGACAATCTTTTTTTTAAATTAAGAACTCTTAAATTTCAGTGTGGTGGTGTAGACCTATAGTCCCAGATCCCAGTACTTGGAAGGCTGACATGAGTGGATCGCAGGTTTGAGACCAGTGCACTGTAACTTAGTGAAATTCTGTTTCAAATAAAATAGGATCGGGGGTGTAACTCAGGGGTAGACTTCATCTGGTTTAATCCCCAGCAACACACACACACACACAAAATTGCCTAGGTATCTTCCCCCCCCAGATACTTGTGGAAATGTCATAGAATGGAATTAGCCCATTTCTAGTCCTAAATGATTTTCTTCCCCTCAAAAACAAACAAACAAACAAAACAGTCTTAGAAGGACAACAAGGGAATCGGAGATGAGGGCAAAGGAGGAGGGAGGGAGCTAGGTGTATATACTATGGCAAACTCACCTCCCACCTACAGTCCTTTGTTCTGGCCCTGAAATCCACCCCACTTGTCCTTCCACATGCCACAGGGCTCTGGATGGGGCCACATCTTAGGCCTGCTCCTGATGTGGGAACTGTCCTTGTGAAACTAATTAACTGATGGTCTACTTGTGGTTAAGTTATTACAACTGAAGCATCCTTACTTTGGGGAAGTTGAAAGATCCGATGAACTTTCAGACCATAAATTTCTAGGTATAAAATGTATGTGACTGTTATAGCGATAGTTATCTCAGAATTGCTCAGCCATGTTGACCAGAATGAGGATATAATTTTTGGAAGTCACATTAAAAGAATACTATTATAGGTTGAGCATCTCTAATCCAAAACTACGAGGTCCAAAATGTTCTAAAATGCATAGTTTTCCAGGTGCCAATATGGTGCCATTGTAGAAAATTCTACAACATGAAACATTTTTTATATACCAAATTATTAAAAATACTGTATGAAATTATTTTCAAAATATATGTATAAGGTATATAAAAAATACTGAATCTATGTTTAGATTTGGGTTCCAGTCCCATGATAATCTAATTGTGTATATAAAAATATTTCAAGATCCCCCCAAATCCAAATTCTGAAACAGTTCTTGTCCTGAGCATTTCAGGTTAGGGATACTAAATCTGTAGCAAATGCTTATATTATAAAAGTAGAATAATACATAGAGTATTTTAAATATAATATTAAATAAACATAAAAACTCTAGGATCTTTTGAGAGTCAAGTTTCTTTAACTTATTAGTTATAAATTACAACAATCTTTCCTTTTTATGTTTTATATCCTATCTTATTTTTGCTAATTCAGGGTTACTCTATCTACTCATACCAGGAAATAATTCAAGTATCAAGAAATAATTTGAGAGTAAAAAATTGAGAAAAATTTACATTAATACATGTATGTGAATGTGAGACTAGGCTGTGTCTTCTTTTAGTTTATTGAATGGCTGGTTTTATCTTCACATTTTTGGCTTTCATTGGCTTCTGCATTTTGTTTTAGTGTATTTCTAAAGGTCAAGGAAAGGCATGTTTTTAAGAAGAAAACACTTTTAAAGAGAAAATATTTAATACACTTTTTTCTTTTTGTGATACTGAGAATTGAACCTCAGAGCATTCTACCTCTGATCTACAACCCCATCCTTATTTTTTATTCTTCATTTTGAAACAGGGTCTCACTAAGTTGCTGAGGAGCTCACTAAGTAACTGAGGCTGGCCTCGAACCTGGGATTCTCCTGTCTCAGCCTCCCAAGTACTGGGATTACAAGCGTGCACTACCATGCCCGGCTTGACACACTTTTCAATACATTTTTCAAGAAGAAGCCAGAGGAAAATAATCTGAAAAATATAAAGTGATTTAAACATAAACCAAAGAAAATATTGATTATATCAATAGGATTCTACTGTCACTGCTTTGTGATGTTTGTTGTATATAGTGTGGGAAGTCATAATGAAATCAGCTTTTATAATGACCATGGGACTATTCACTAAAACTAAAGTTGCCTGAAGCTAGACTGTACTATGAGAGAGCCCAAGTCTCTTATTGCATTCTGAAATTTATCTCCCAATGATTGATGCAGCTACAAGGTCTTAGCTGATAACACAATTCATGCTGCCATCTCTGTAAGTAATGTCGGAGGACAGTGCAGAGACATATTCAAAGTCTAAACTAAATTTGGATTTCTCCATTGGGCATTAGATGGCAGTATTAATCAAGACATTCAGAGCTGACTTATGTTGCAGTAACTTCTAAAGGTACTCATAATTCTCCTAAGAATATTTCACGAAATAGTTACTTATCCTGCATTTTCTACTTCTGCCAACAGAAAGCATAACATGTACTGCTGCCTGCTTTTGTAGTCTTTTGCATCTTGCATTAATTCTTGTTTTAGAGGGGCTGCTACAAGACAAGTGACTTTATTTCCAGTTAGTTATTTCTAATGTTGTGTCCAGAATATTTCTTTTGCACCTCTTAGCTTTTCTCTTTTTTTTGTGGATGTAAATTTATATATGCCAACAATTATCATTTCAGAGTTAGATAATGGCCAGTGTTAAGTAGTGTTTATAAGGGTCACATAAATATGAGTTTACAGTGCCTTTTGGAAGGAAGGAGAGCGTTAGAATCCCTGCTCAGCCATTGCCTCCCTTGCTAGACATGTCCTGGGCAATCAATCCCACTCCTCTGTTCTATAATTCTTCATCTATAAAATGGCAGTAATACTAATTTCTATTTTATAGCCTTGCTGTCCAAGATTAAGTGAGTTATTGTACACGGAGTGCTTAGAACAAAGGCAGGCCTACAGAAAGCTCTATATAACTGTTGGCTGCTTATGGGGAACAGGTTAGAAAGGGGCCACTGTGGTGTCTGTAATAATAACCTGTCTAGAGTGTGTTTCTATTCTGCAGTGCACAAAAAATTTCAGGAATGAAGTTCACAGAAAGTGGGGTTTCTTGACTGCTGTGGCCAGATTGACCTTCAACGGAGCTAGACAGGCGACTTTCTTGCCACACAATAGGGGATTCTTTTCAGCAATGACAAACTTAGAGGTGACTCTTCGGCCCAGAAATATTGTGGAATCAGGTTCCCTCCATCCCTGTGACCATGCAGAGCTCAGGACACCGATTTGGCAGCAAGGAGAGGTGTCAGGATCAGAGCCCTGGGAGAGGAACAGGAAGCTGCCTGGTGCAAGCGTCCAGAGAAGCCATTTTCTGGGACATGAGTAATCTTTGGCAGGCATTCAGAAGAGCACTTTGGAGGGGAGTTTGAAGATCATTTGCCATTGGAGACAAAGACCTGGATATTGAAATGTGAACTTTTGAGATATTGCAGATAACATTTGAGAATTCTCAGCTTGATGTTGGAAGGCATCTGACCCCCATGGATGGTGGAATAAGAATCTTGTGAAGGGCTCAGAAGATGGTAAGCAGAACCCAGAGATCAAAAGGGAAGAACTGTAGCTCAGATCCATGGCTTCATACATTGTGAATGGTATTCACCAATCCTCTGGGAGGGCAAAGTCTATTTTCTATGATATGCATGATTTTAAAAAAATAGCCCTGAATTTAAAACTAGATGCATGCCAAGTACTTCGTTTGGATTATTTAACCCACTGTAATGTTAAGGTACTTCTTTTCCCTATTATGTTTCTTAGGAGGAATTGGAAACTAAGAGATGTTAAGTAACTTGCATGTCAAGTAACTGAATTAAGTAATTCAGTGTCAGTGTATAATTTAACCGTTTAGTAAAACTGAATACATGTCTTTTTACCATATGTATTCAGTCATTCTCCATGAAGTCTTTCATAGTCTGATCAAACTCTGTTAAAGGACCGACTCAGGTAATTTGTGTGTGTGTGTGTGTGTGTGTGTGTGTGTGTGTGTGTGTGTGGTACTAGGTGTTGAACCCAGAGACATTCTACCTCTGAGCTACATCCCTGGCCCTTTTTTTAATTCTTTATTTTGAAACATGGTCTTACTAAGTTGTGGAGGGCCTCACTAAGTAGCTGAGGCTGGTCATAAATCTGTGATCCTCCTGTCTCAGCCTCCCAAATGCTGGGATTACAAGCATGGGCAACCATGCCTGGCTGGTAATTCTTATAGATCTCTTTGGATAGTTACAATAAGACCTCAAGACAGGCAATAAAAATAAGTAGTTTTCCTTATAGAATACTGCTTAATTAGGACTTGCTCTAATTAGGTAATAGTATATGTGTATACACATGGATATATATATATAATTATGTATCCATATATCTATTTATATACTTTATGTACATGTGACTGGTTATATACATGTATATAGATCTTGCCTTCTTTATGCCTACCTCATCTAATCAAAATTAAATATAGGATAATTTTCATCATTCAAAGGCTAGGACTTTAGGAGCTCTAGACATGACTTAATGTGTTATGTTTTTTAATTTTCCAAAACACAATATGGATTTTCATATTAAATCTGACCTTACTTGCTCTAGTTACTCCTATACATTCATATTATCTTATGGAACAACATCAGATACTTATATTAATGTTTACTAATGGAATTCAGGTTTTTCATTTACACATTCCCATATTCCCCTTTATAATAAAGTGTCTGTGTGTGTGTGAATGTGTGTGTGTGTGTGTGTGTGTGTGTGTGTGTGTGTGTGTATGTAGTACTGGGGATTGAACCTAGGGGTATTCTACCTCTGAGCTACACCACAGTCCTTTTTATTTTGAATCAGGATCTCACTAAGTGGCAGAAGGCTTAAGTTGCTGCCGCTCATTACGAACCTGTGATCCTCCTGTAACAGCCTCCCAAATACTAGGATAACAGGCCTGTGCCACCATGCCCAGCTAAACATCTCATTTAAGATATTTTTTTAAAGTTTTTTTGGAATGAAAACATTATTTTAAGTGTCCCTGACAACCTCCTTTCCTCTTATATTCCATAACATTTATCATTAGTTTTCAATGGAGCTGCCAGTGACTTTTTTCCCCCTGTGTTTGCATCTGACAGTAAAGACAAAAAAAAAAAAAAAATAGCAACTCATCTGCCACAGTGGTTGGCTGTAACGTCAGGAACCACTGTTTACAAGGCCCATTAATGTTTACAGCTCTGCCACTTTCCTTCATGGTCTGCAAAGCATCTTAGTTCAGACTGAGTTATTCTTTCATAGCAACCGATTTTCTATAGTGTGGCTATCTCTTCAATGTAGAAAACTCCAATGGGAGTTCTGGTGTCTTCGGAGTGAAGGCCAAGGAACACATTAGTGTCACAGTGCAGCAGAGCCTAGCACACTGCGACTTGTTTATGGTGCAAAAGGAACTGTGCTTTCCAATCAATTCCCAAAGTGAAAATGGTATCAGAGATGACAATTTCCAGTTTCTGCCAAACAGTTCAAAAGCAGGTTTCTTTTCTACCAGAATTTTTTGCAATTTCCAGTGCCATTGTTGTTTTGGATCCTTAATTCATGCAAATGCTTCATGTGTGAATATATACACATTGAAAAATGTGATTTGGCTGAAGACAGACCTTGGATTAACTATATTTCCTTTGAAATTCATCTGCACACTTAAGGACTAAATTCAGGGGAACTGCTATACAATGTGGTGATTATAATTAATAATGATATATTGTATTCTTGAGGAATGCTAAGAGAGGGGAATTTAAGTGTTCTCACCACAAATATGATAACCAAGTGAGGTGGTACATTTGCTTATCAGATGGGTTTAACCATCTCACAATATATACATACCTCAAAACATTATGTTGTACATATATGATAAACACATGTCATTTTACATATCAACTTAAAATTTAAGTAAATTTGAGCTGGGTGTGGTGGAATACACCTGTAATCCCAATACTTGGGAGGATGAGACAGGAGGAGCAAAGGTTCGAGGCCAGCCTCAGCAACTTAGTAAGACGCTGTTTCAAAATAAAAAGGGCTGAGGGTGTAGCTTGGAGGCAGTTTGCTCCTGCGTTCAATTCCTAGTATAGCATACACACAAAATATTTATATAAATCTGAAGAATATATATAAAATGAGTAAAATAATACTTAGTATTCGAGGTGTCCAGTGAGGCCAGGCCTAGAGTGAGGTGAGAAGGCACCTGCAGAGGAGGCCCCGGTAGGGTTCTGAGAGTCAGAGTCTCCTTTCATGTTGTGCCTGAGGTGCCTCTCTGCCTTATCTGGTCCCAAATCCCTAGTGTCAACAAATATGAGGGGTCTGAGGTTTTGTCCTAATTGCAAGCTAATAAGTTAGCCTGCTGCAGTTTCATGGATGATGGTAGAAGACAAAAGATTCCTGGGTCAGTGACTAAGGACTTGAGGCATATCAGGCAGCCTGAGTTTCATGTTCCATTTACCACCCAGGTTGGCTCCAGGTTGGCTGCTCACCAGAACAGCCCAGGTAGATGTCGTGTACTAAAAAGTCCAGATCCTTTGTAGTGGAGTATAAGCAAACCTGACTGATCTTTGTCGCAGACTAAGATATGATTTTTTATTATACTGGACAGTAAAAACAACAACAACAACAACAACAACAACAAAAAAACAATTAAAAGCTATCCAATCAAACAGAATCCCTGCCCTTTGTTCTGGAAGGAGATATCATCTTTATCTTCTGAGTCTGTTCACTTGAAACCCTGGAACAAAAGCTGGGAGTGAGTTTGCTTGAAAAAGTTGTGTGATTATGAGATAGCCAGGGAGAACTGTCAATAAACACGTGATTTTATAAGATTAAATGGAGCAATGTGGATAAGGCACTCAGTCCAGATTGGGGAGCATAGTAGGAGCTCAATGAATGTTAGTTTCTAGTTTATTTCTTCCCCACCACTCTAAACCATGGAAATACATCACTGTCCCACAGCTGGAGGGCTAACTGAAGGCAGGAACCACATTTTGTTATTCCTACTACAGAAAAAAAAATTTCAGATGGTATTTGACTACTTTTTGTCTGCAGATGAATTCAATCAAAGCTAAATCTGACCACTGCTCAGTTCATGTGAAAGATGGGTAGGACAAAGAAGGGGAGCAGAAGAGTAGAAACTAGGGAATTTAAACCTCAACACTCACTTTTGGATAGTGTGTGTGTGTGTGTGTGTGTGTGTGTGTGTGTGTGTGTGTGTTACCAGGGATTGAATCCAAGAGGTGCTCTAACACTGAGCTACATCCCCAGTCCTTTTCATTTTTTATGTTGAGACAAGGTCTTGCTAAGTTCTTGAGGCTGGCTTCAAACTTGTGATCCTCCTATATCAGACTCCCAAGCCACTGAGATTACAGGCCTAGGTCACTGTCAGGCCTTGATCAATCATGCACCACTCGATTTTTGAATGGATTTCTCAATGTAGTCACATCTCTTTTTCTTTCCAATTTGTCTGGGTAGCATCTCCCTCTATAATCCTATATTCTGATAGGTGGATCTCTGTTTACCCTAACTCCTCCTCCTGTTTTTTTTCTCCCACAGGTGGTAGGATATCTTTGCTTTTGCCTGTGTGGCCTCCCAAATTCTACGCTTGTGCTTTGCCCTGTGGAACTATCTGATATGGTCCTGTCCTTGACTGGTCACTAACTAATATACTTGGGCACTCATACACCTTCCCAGAAGTAATTTTCTCCTAGCCTCTTGCAAGACAACACAGTCTGTTGATCATGATTCCATCTTGAATATTTTATTGCATTAGGAATTCTTTAAATATGGAAAGTAGAACATGAGTTAGGCTAACTCAGTAAAAAAGGATATATTGTAAGGATGTTAGGTACTCTCCCAAAAATGAAAAGTGGGGCCTGCAACCTTATGTGCTGACTCTCTTGAAAGGAGAGTAGATTTAATCTGACCTTTTGGGACTGATTTTTGAGTAAGAAGACCACAGAAAGAAAGTCCTGTAGTTTCAGCATTGTGTTACTATTTAGCTGAGCTGTAATAAGGAGCCAATCTAAAATGGGATCTGGGTGGATATTTATAGGCTGATTCAGAGGCAGAGCCTGAAGGTTCAACTTGCTAAGCATAACTGATTAGAAAATAGTTGCGTATGTTTTCTAAGTAGGAAGACAATCATCTTAATAATAAGCACCTCCAGGTGCCTACCATGGCCTTTAGAACATTCATCAACCGATATTCATAGGAAATATTAATGCGATATTAGTGTTACAGGTACTTAAGAGGAGACAATGAGAGTTTGAAGTTGAGGCCTGAATCTATTTTGACCTTGGGACACATTCTACATGTTTTCCTTGTTTATATCTTTATGTCAGATTTTTGTTCATTTGTTTGTTTTTTGGTAACTTGTTTTTCTCTTGGGAAAATGTGTGTAAAATATTCATCAAAAGAACATGTTTCCCCTAGGCAAAAGATTTAATCAAATTTTAAGCAATAATTTTATATAGTGTTTGTGTGACTAACAAAAGTATGGTTTACATTGGTGATCTTTATTGGTTAGCAATGTTTTAAGTATGTTATGTTTTAGCATCTATAACCATCCCAACCTCTTAGCTTCACCTCTACTTTCACTATTCAGATTTTCACGAAGCAATATTGTTATTTGGTAGATTTTAAAAACACTTTGCCAAAGATCAAGTTTATGTTTTTACAACTATATGCATAAATGAAATTTCATATGTTAGTTGCACTCTACACTTGGACAATGTTGAATTTCTAGGTCTTTAAAAACCAAAGTGTTATTGTTTTGCCCCCACCCTCATTTTCTTATGTTGAAGCCCTAACCCTCCAATGTATTTGGAAATAGGACCTTCACAGAAGTAAAGGTTAAAAGAGGACAGAATGATAGAACCCAAATTGGATGGGATCCATATTTTCGTAAGAAGAGACAAGATCTCTCTCCACCCCAACATGTGAAGACACAGTGAGAGGAGGCCATCTGCAAGTCAGGAAGAGGGCCTTTGCCAGAACTTGACCATGCTGGCTTTCATAAAGGCAGCCGGAACTGACTAGCACACAAGGCTTCACTAAAGTAGATTAGCGTTGTTGTAGCTACATCTGTTCTTAATTGAATGGCAAGCAAGGTGTCTGGATGAGAGGAAGCAGTCTTGAAACAGAACAATTCCAGTGGGAATCAGTTTGAGGAAATAAACATTTGTTTGTGAATCAATGACATTTTTTTTTTTCTTTTTTAGAAAAAAGACTACCCTAACCCAAAATGATTGCCTTTCCCCTAAACGACAATACAACATTTTTGGCAAAACAATTTATTAAAACACATCATACTGTGATGGAAGCACAATCATTTTACGTTAATTATGGATTAAAAGGATCCCATATTTTTAAGCAGATTGAATGCTAAATGGAGAGAAACTTGTGAACATATCTGTTACTTAGGATTTTTTTCTTTTAACAGAATTTATTTCAGCCTCGCCACAGCCAAGTAGTATTAGTAATGGCTGTCATCCAGGGCCTAGAAATAGCATCATTCAATCGAAATGGATGCTATAGTTCTAGTTTTAAAAATTGAAATCTACATGTACACATTTAGCTTGCTAAACTTACAAAGAATGGTGAGCTGAGAGGTGACCAATATAAGGGGAAGACATAATATTAGCATTAGCCAGCATTAACACTTTCCATTTAATATTTATTTTGAGTGGTTAAAAATTTACCCCAGTTCATTTAGGGACACCCTGCTGTGTCAAAGGTAGATGTTATTTTCTTGAAGCTTAAGTACCATATAAAGTTCACTTTTTGGATGCCCCAGGGCCTTTTGTTATTTTTCTTACCCTCCCTCTATTTGATAATCTTGCACATTTGCAGAGTTGTCACTGTATCTTAGAGAATCCTTTCATACAGCCATTTAAAAAAGCATTCATTGAATACATACACATTGAAGTACTTACTATATGCCTAACACTCCAGGTTAAACTACTACAAAGATAAGTATGGTCTCAGCATTCTGACCTCAATGATTTAAAGGGCTCCCCAGAGAGTAGGCCTGTGCACAAACAGCCTTGGCTAGAAAGAGGGCTGCCAAGTACAGGCTGAATATGGAGCAAGCCTGCTTCAGATTCTGCCTGGACCACTGCCTTGGCTTTCATATGTCATGTCAAAGACCTATCATCTTTGTTTGCTTGATGCTAATAATAATACACATCTACAAAAAAAGAGGGCAATCTTACTTTGATCTCTAGTGATTTTAACACATCCCTTAAGCAAGCCTGGTTGCACATGATTGCAAATAAAGTATATTTCTCTCTTCTCGCCCCCCTTGTTTTTGTAGTACTGGGGTACTCTACCACTAAGCTAGATCCTCAGCCCTTTTTTATTTTGAAAGAAGGTCTCACTAAGTTACCAAGCTGACCTCAAACCTGTGATCCTCCTGTCTCAGCCTCCCAAATACAGGGCTGCACTGCTGTGCCCAGCTTCCCTCTCTCTACTTGTTTACTCTTGATTCTTGACACTTTTCTATGCTACCATTCCCTACACTCCCCAACCCCTATTTCACAAATCTTCCTAGTACCCCCATGCTGCCATTGCCTGTGGGGATAACAGGGCCCTTACTATATGACTGTGTGTTGTAGAATGGTGTCTTTTTTTCTGAAATGTCCATATAGTTTGCTGCTTGTTTATAATACTTAAATAATATGCAAACAAGCCTGGCATGGTAGTGCATGCCTGTAATCCCAGTACCTGGGAAGCTGATACAGGAAGATTGCAGACCAGCCTCAGACACTTAGCGAGGCCCTCGGTAACTCAGACCCTATTTCAAAATAAAAAATAAAATAGAGCTAGGGGTGTAGCTCAGAGGTAGAATGCCACTGAGCTCAATCTCCAGTATCCCCTCCACCCGCCCCCCACAAATATGCAAATAACTTTTAGCTCTCCGAGTGGTATAGACCAGCCAACCCCCAGTGGTTCTCTGATAATAGCATGCTTCAACATGCTCCAGAGAGCTTGTTGGACCTCATCCCCCAAATTCCTGATTTATTCTTGCTGGCGTGGGACTTGCGAGTTTGCATTTCGTTCCCAGAATATAATAATGTTGTTGGTCCTGAAATGGCATTTTAACAACTGCTCTCCAGCAGCACTTCTTAACTATTATGACAGTATCTTAGAATTGTCTAAGAAATTAAAAAAAGATCAAAACAAAACAAAGGCCCTCAAATTACATCCAGGCATCATCCCAGAGCATAAGAATAGTTTTTATTTGGTTGATATATATCTAAGCCTCATCCTCAGTGCTTTCAGTGTGAACACACACACACACACACACACACACACACACACACACACACCCCTACATATCTGGCCATTGAATATTCTATGTAACTCTGCACTTTGCTGAATGCCTTCCTTTCTCTAAATAATAGGTCCAGAGTACCTTTTCCCCAAGTATCCAATCCTCTGTTCCAGGCAATATCTGATAAACTAAAACATCCTTTTAAGCTTTGGGTATGCATTCTAACTTCTGTTGCCCAGGGTCTATCTTTATCCCCTTCAAGACACAAGTGCCCTCTGCCAGCAAGACCTCAAGGTCATTGAGGGCCCTCAGGAGAAAGAGTGCAATTAATACAGTATATCTGGAGATTCTGTGATTATGACAAGATATCTGGATCTAAAGGAAAGAAAATCATTTAGTATAAAATCGGTGGAGCAAAAAGTTAAGAGTTCTACTCTTTCTTTGTTTGAGACAGACTTATCCACTGATAATCCACTGGATAATTTATCCACTGTCTGGGGCAGGGGAGAGACTGGTAGGAAGAAGGAGAGACAAGTGCAGACCCAGGGCCAAGAGAAGAAAGTGGGGTGGGCCAAGCAGCTGTTACCTTCTGATGGAGACAGACACAGCACCTAAGGGGCCACCCACAGGAGCCATTGACCTACAAGAGGCTCAGCACACGGGAGTATTGGTGTGTGTGTGTGTGTTGTGTGTGTGTGTGTGTGTGAGTGCACACAGAAAAGGGGCATTTGGCATTCATGTAATCGCATTCATGTAATTTTTTTTTTGTCCAGGATTAGTGGATCTCAGGTGTGCCTGTGTGGGAGTGAATGGAGAATAAAGGAAATAATCCGCGAAGATTCTTTTCAGTGTTTTCCTCTTCTCTTCCAAACCAGCTTGGAAGATGCTTTCAGGAATGTGCTTAGTCAAGAGCACAGTAGGACATGGGTTCCCTTTATGTAGTTTCAACCAGTCTTTGAGAAGAGCACTGCAGAAAGGTCTAGAAGAGGGGGAAGGAGGTGGGACGAGGGAGGGACGAAGACCCAGAGGCACAAAACTGAGCGAAGCTGGGCTGGATGGCCCGTTGTCTCCAGTGTACCTAACCCCAGACTGCGTCCTGAATGCTGTCGCTGTGCTGTCTGTTCCATCCGTGCGCCTGCGGAGGAAGTGCAGGGACATCCCAGGCCCGGCGGCCCTGGAAGTGGCACCGTCCAACAACAGAAGAACCCTTTGGCTTTTCTCTTTCCCCTTTTCCTTCCTTCTGGGTTGCAAGGGAGGAGCCTGGCTTCCTAGCACACATCCATGTGGAGTGGTGTGTGTGTGTTGCAGGGGGAAGGGGGGGCACCTGGGAGCTGGAGTCTGAGGTTTGGCCCTGTCGTTTGCACCCTGCTGTGCTGTAGGGAATGAAACCAGAGGCATTAAATTGGGCAAAACCTGACTGGTCCACTCTTGGAAAAGAGTTCGGGAGGCATAGGAAATGGGACTTGTGCAGTCTCATCATTTGGGGAGATAAAATCCAAGGAGGTTCAGTCTTGCAGGCGTTTATTCGTTTATTTTTCAGGCTTGCCATTTTTGCCTCTTATCCTTGAACTCCCCATGTAACTGGGGCAGCAGATCTTTTCAGGAGCTGAGGAGTCAGATGGATAGTTAGGTTTAAGACACCCAGTTTACTGTCTGTGGGGAGCCACCTAATAAGGCCTTGTGCACAGTCAGTTCTAAATCTTAGGGTCATGTTATTATTTGAGAAGCTGCTGGAAAGGCTGTTCATTTCTTCCTCTGGGTTTCTGTAATACAATGTTAATTTTTCCCAATGATATTTGTCATATCAAATAGTTTTCACTTCATCTTGACATTCAGTGTGCCTGGTCACCGGAAGGGCCTACACGGGGTAGTGGTAAAACTGTCCTAATGAGCAGCTCTCACACTTGGGCTTACAGGTTAGAATTACCTGAGGGTATTGCTAAAATAGTGTTGAGCCCAGCTCCTGGAGTTCCTGATTGAGTAGGGTCGGGTGGAGCCTGAGGAGCTGCTCTTCTCAAAGTTGCCAGGCAATACTCACACTGCTGGTCTGGGTACCACTATGCTTTGGGAATCACTCTGCTAGATATCTGCTCTCCATCCTTCTGCACATTGGCATCAGAATCACCTCTCAGGCTTTAAAACTACAGTAAACCAGGAACTGGACCTGGTTGCACACCCCTGAAATCCCAGTACATGGGAAGGAAACTGAGACAGGAAGATCATAGGTTCAGGGCCAGCCTCAGCAATTTAGCAAGGCCCCCCACAACTTAGTAAGGCCCTGTTTCAAAATAAAAAGTAAAATAGGGATGGGGGTATAGCTTGGGGTTAGAATGCCCCTGAGGTAAATCTCCAATACCAAAAAACACAAACAAAAAGAAACCCCCAAAGTCTAAGTAAACTAAATCAAACCAAAACCAACAACATAAGTGACAAACAAAAGATGTATGCTCAAACTCCACTGCCAGATATTCTTTTTTTAAAATATGACTTTATTAGTGCACTGCAATTACGCATCATAGTGAGGTTCAGTGTGATAAAACATATGTACACACAGCTCTTGATGTATTTCCTCCACATCCTGCCTAGCTCCTTCCTCTTCCCTCCCCACCCTTTAGTGAAATTGATAGTAATACCTTCACACACTGCGGTAGTATTATTTTAACTGTTTCCTTTTCTATCCTTCTTCTTTGCTCCCTGATTCCCTCTCCCAGTATCTTTCCACCACTCTACAAGCGTCTTTCCACATTATTTAAAATCTCTTATGTTTCCTGTTTTCTCTTTAGCTTCCACATAGGAGAGAAAAAATTCAACCCTTGACCTTCTGAGACTGGCTGATCTCACTTCGCATAATATATAAAGGCCTGAGACCTGGCCATTTATATGATTTTAAGTCTGGTTTGGTGTCATCCTCAAGTTCTACTGCCAGAGCTGAGAACCATGTCACAGTGAAGGCAAATATCACCATTATAATCACCTGTTTAGTTTAAGGATCCAGTAACTAGGCACACCCAATGGATGCAAAAGAACATGGTTAGCGGATACATCAACTGCCTCATTAGGAAAGGTTGATTTCGCAGTTTGGCTGATTTTCTTATCCTGAGAAAATGGCAAATGGAACCTCTGTCATCTCATCTGGGGAGATACTTTGAAGAAAAGGAGGCTCAGTTTTGTAGGCAGACGATTCACAGAGCAGATAAAGCAAGGTAAAGAAGGTTGTAGAAAAGGTGACCCATTGTCAGCAATGTTTATCATGTGAACCTAAAATCCATCCCACCTACATTCCCAACTCAAACCTTCTCTTCCCAAATTAGCAAAGAAACTTTTTTAAAAATAATTATGATATAGTTCTAGCAAAAACAAAGTTATTGTATCTTATGTACCTGATCATTTTAAAAGATATAAACACCAGAAAGGATCTTCTAGAATCCAGGTATGAACAACAGAAGTGACAAGGAACTGAAAGTGTGCATAAAGTTCCATCTAGTGAACCCACAGAAGCTTAAACCCAGAGATGAGTGAGAGATTCTGTAGGTCGATGGAAGAGGTGCTGCTGGTGCAGCACAGGTGTGCAAGTGGGAGGAGTTTCATAAATTTTAATTTGCATTCACTCTTCCAGTCCCAAGCTCTCCTGCTAGTGCAATATGCCTCTTTACCAATGTGATAATTGAAATTCATTTTTACTTGAAATTTTGAATGCTAATGGAAGCTGAATGGCTTTATATGCTCACAATCTTAATTCATTATTCTATGATTGATTATTAAAATTATTGGTTCATTTTTCTGTGAATATATATTTTTTTCTTAATAATTTGTAAGAACTTTGTGTTTTAAGGACAGTGACACCTTTTGTATACATTTTCCCAATTTTTATTTTCCTTTGAACTAAAAAAATTGAGTATTGAAGTTGTAAGTTTTTGCACAATCAAATCTGTTATTACTTTTTCAATTTTGGAGCTCCTGCTGTGTCATTCAAAGAAATTATTTTCCCATCTCATAATTAGATAAATACTATGAAGTTTATTTTTCATCTGAAAAAATATTTGGTCTGAAAATAAATTTTTGGTGTATGAGATGAGGAGAGACTGTTTCTTACATTAAGGAGAGCTAGTTGTCCCAACACCATTTTTAATCACAACTTGACTTTTTTTTCTTGATATGAGATGACCCCTTAACCTAAAGATGTATCTGTACTTGTCAATTTTCAATTCCTATAACAAAATACCCAAAGCTTGAAACTTCATGAAGAAAAGAGGTTTTATTTACCATTTTGGAGGCTGAAAGTCCAAGATCCGGTAGCATCTCAGATTTAGCCTCATGTGAGGGCCCCCTTGCTGTGTCATACCATAACAGAGGGTATCACAGGGGAACATGTACAAATGAGGAAGACAATGTGGTGAGACAAGAAACCACATTTAGGGGATGGGTCAGTCTTGCTCTTTTATGACGACTTGCTCTGGTGTGAATCAACTCAGGTTCCCACGCATGAGAACGACACAAATCTCTTCAGAGGTCAGCATCTAATGACCTAAATACTTTCCACTAAACTTTGCCTCTTAAAGATTATGCTAATTCTCATTTTCACCACACTGAGCACCAAGCTCCCAACATGTGAAACTTTGGAAGACAAATGACATCCAAACCATAGTTGGGTGGTGTGTGTGTGTATGTGTGTGTGTGTGTGTGTGTTGAATTCTCCTGTGTGTTTTCTTTTAAAACACTGTTGCAGTGTCTTAGAGAACATTTTACTATTTATTATTTTTATTTAAAAAATTCTTTCTATTCTAGCTCATTTAATCATCCAGGACATTTCTTTGTCATATTTTACCCCTTGTCAAAAATTGCAGTTATGACAATTTGGAGCTGGAGGTGTATGAGGTTATTATTCAGATGGAAGGAACAGCCTCAACAACAACAAAAAAACATCTTACTGCACTGGGAAAGTATAGTTCACATAAGTTTGTTTAATAGGTACAAATGGAATTTTCTTCATTTCAGTTCAAGATGGCAAGAAATTGAATATTCAGAGCTGCATTTTGATTAATAAGTTAGTTTAAAATTAATTAGCTCACTGACAAATGGGGCTCCATAGGCTATGTAGGGCATGTTATTTGGGATAAAGCTACCGGGAGACAGAGACTTAAAGAATATAGAAGAATTATTTCTTTCTCAGGTCAGTAAGGCAATTTTACTCCTCCAAGTTTTTGGTACCAAGGATTCTGCTAATTGCACGTGTTCCGGCATCCTCCTGGGTAATTACAAAGATGAATCGCTGCCATTTCTGGGTTGTAGCAGAAGGAAGGGGAGAGGGACCATGGGGCAGACATGTTCATGGTTGTAAGGCATAGCCTTATGTCACGTGACCCTCGTTTCTCTCTCATCCATCACTTCTGCCCACTTCCTTTGTTAAATATGTAGTGATGTGGCCATGCTAAACCTAGGGAAAACAGGTCCTGGCTGAGAGGTGGCATGCCTGGCTAGATTGTCTACACTGTGGAAGAGAGATCAGACTTTCAAACTTTGTTAAGCAGCTTGTAGTGGTAGGAGAGAGGGAGGGAGGAAGGGAGGGAGGGAGGGAGGGAGGGAGAGAGAGAGAGAGAGAGATAGAGAGAGAGAGAGAGAGAGAGAGAGAGGCAGAGAGGCACATCCGCACACATGTGCCAATGTGGCATTACTAGAAAAGGCAATATAGTCTGGTGGTCTTAACTCCCCACTTTGCGTGATGCCTATTAATGTTGTAAAGGGCAAAAACCAGTTTCTTCCTTTGCCAGTCCACAGCTGCCTTCGATGCTGCCTTCTCATAGGAGCAATTGCAGGAACAACAGTATAACAAACTTGGGATGACTAGTAAAAACTAGCCAGGGGTCATTTAGAGTGATAGTCCCATTTCTCCAGCATCTATAAACTAAACAACGGCAATCATTGAAGTTGTTGCACTGGCTTCGATGAACTCATTTGTCTAGCACTCCTGAACTCTTTTTCTCAACTGCATTCCCATGTCTGCTGCTATCCCTACTGATGACTGTGAGCATCAGGAGAGGACAATATAGTCTTAGGTAAAACAGCCACATTAGGAAGTCTCAGCTGACTCTTATTGAGGCTAAAACACCCATTGTTTTGGTTAAGAGTAGTGCATTTCAACAACAAATGCTGTCGAGGGTGTGGAGAAGTGGGAACCCTAATACTTTGTTGGTGGGATTGCAGATTAGTGCAACCACTTTGGAAATTAGTGGATCCTCAGAAGAATGAGAATGAACCTACCATATGATACAGCAATACCACTTTTGAGTATCCACCCAAAAGAAGGGAAACCAAACTAACAGACTGATGCATGTGTATCTACGTTTATAGCTTCACAATTCACAATTGCCAAACTATGGAAGCAGCCAAGATGTCCATCAACAGGTGACTGGATTACAAAACTATGGGATATGTACACAATGGAATTTTACTCAGCCATAAAGAAGAACAAAATCATGTTATTTGTAGGGAAATGGATGGAACTGGAAAAAATTATATTAAGAGATGAGTCAGTCACAAAAAGCAAAAAATTGTATGCTCTCCCTAATATGCAGAAGCTAGGGAGACAGTGGGACATAAGAGGGACTCCAAACAAAGAAGGAGAAACCTTAGATGAGCAAAAAGGTGACTTAACTGAAGGTGATGGGGGAAGAGGGGACACCCTAATACACATGATGTACTTTCACAAACATATCAAAGTCAATCACTAAACTGAACCTCAGAAGGAGGGAAGCGGAGGGAGTAGGGCAGGAATTGGGGAAGAGTTAAATGAGAGATGTGTGCATATATGTCTTTCCCAAATTGTACCTAACAAAGATGTATGATTACAATGCAACAATAAAAAAATAGAGTAATACATTTTTTAGCTTGGCATGGGGGCACACACCTATAATCCCAGTACTTGGGAGGCTGAGACAGGAGGATCACAGGTTGGAGACCAGCTCCAACAATGTAGAAAGATCTTGTATCAAAATAAAAAGTTTTTTTAAAAAAGGGCTGAGAGTGTAGTTCGGAGATAGAATGCCCCTTGTTCAATCCCTGGTACCAAAAAAATAAAGAGTAATACATTTCCTTTTGTTTAAGAAACTGGTGGTTGAGAGGTGGTTGCTTTTATGTCTTTGTGTATTTATTTTCATATCTATCTTTTGCAGTGCTAGGAATTGAACCTAGGGGTACTCTACCACTCAACTGCATTCCCAGCCCTTTTTATTTATTATTTATTTATTTTTGCAGTACTGGCGATCGAACCCAGGAGCATTCTACCTCCAAGATACATCCTCAGCTCTATTTTTTATTCTTTTATTTTGAAACAGGGTCTCACTAATTTGCAGAGATTCTCACTAAGTAGCTGAGACTGGCCACGAACTTGGATCCTCTGGTCTCAGCCTCCCAAGTACTGAGATTACAAGTATGAGCCAGCACGCTAGGCTCCTTTTTATTTTTTATTTTGGGACATAGTCTCATTAATTTGCCCAGTTTGGCCTCGAACCTGCAATCCTTCTGCCTCAGCTTCTCAAGTTGCTGCGATCACAGACCTGCATCTTTGTATCTGGGTGATATGGTTACTTTGATATTTGATAAACTCATAATGGAAAAAGCAAACTCACACGCTTTAGAGCTAAACAAGAAGGTCATCAACTAATATTTAGACCTGATCAGTTAGCAGCCAAGCCAATGCTGAATAGATTTAAACTTCATTTTTATTCTTTAGAAGTCCTGAATTTACTGTTAGTTTTACAAGCAAAGATTTATAGCAGTTTAGACATGTAAGGTTTTCATGCAGCTTCAGTGAAATTATGTTTGCTGCTGTGTAAAATTCTTCCCAGTGTTCTAAAATTAAAGCCATTTTGTGGCAGTTTTCACATCCTCCCTCCAGAGACTCATTCTAATATGTCTTTCTGTCATTTAATGAAACCAATCGCATTTTAGGGCAGACTTATTCTAATTAACTTGAGTGTCATAGATTCCTTAAAAACTAAGAACTTTGTTCTGATAGTAGAAAAATAACATTTTATCTCTGTACTCATTTTTTATTTTTAGTGGTAGTGAAGCACAAACTGTTTCAAATTCCTTTGTTGAAAGGGTTTTGATTTCTTTTCTCATTACATATGTCTGTTGGAAAACAACAACAAAAACAAACAAAAAAACCTCCACTCTTGAACCATATGAATGTCTGTGTGGAGGTAAAGAAAACTTCTTGAAATTTCCTGTTTACTGGTAATGGACAAACTTGTGTTAAGTTCATTGATGGGACTGGAGAAGACTTCCCAGAAGGTGCTACATTGGGAATAAGATATCAGAAATATCAACTGAAAACTAGCGTTGAGACTTTGTTGACTTTGTTTTTGCCTTCGAGAGTATTCATTACCATGTTCAATACTATTTTTCTTGAAGGTATAACACAGCCAAACCAACTTTCAAGTAAGCAAATTATATATACATGTGTATATGCCACACATATATATGTGTTCTGGTCTGCCAGCAGGAATTCCAAATACTACTTCTAGACTATTATTTCTCGAATACTACTTCTTTTTTTTTTTTTTTTTTGTGGTACTGGGGATTGAACTCAGGGGCATTTTACCTCCAAGCTATACCCCCAGCCCTATTTGTTATTCTTTATTTTGAAATAGTGTCTCACTAAGTTGCAGAATGCCTAACTAGGTAGCTGAGGCTGGCCTCGAACCTGGATCCTCCGGTCTCAGCCTCCCTAATGCTGGGATTACAAGCGTGCACCACCACGCCCGACTTCTCGAATGCTACTTTTAATGTACCTTTCTCCTCTAAGAAAACTTAGAGTAGTTTCTCTTGAGCCATCCAATTTCTATCCCTCAGGATGTTCGGAATTGTCCCCTCTCCTATCTCTCTGTCCCCAAAATTCCGTATTGAACTCTGTTCTATTAAGTAAGCTTCTTCATTGTTCCCTGTATACATCATGCTTATTTCTCTTACCCCCAGAGACCTGGTATATATTATAGACTTCTTGAATGAATACACGGATTCTTAAGTGCTTTGCTCAGGCAGATTGCTAAGAGGCTCAGGATGAAAGGAGTAGGCATTCACAGCCCTTTCTCTGTTGAGCTCCATATTCCTGAGTACTCATCCCTAGTTCTCTTCCCTCTTGAAGCCTTCCTTGAACACTCCTCAACTCTTTTCTTTCCCCAAAGGCCTTTCATCCTGGAAGTATTTATTATATATTTTGGTACATAATTTTATGTTTAACATTGTATTGCATAATTTCTTATATTCTTTCATTCTCAATTTCATAGAGAGTTTTAATTATACAACTTAAAAAAAAAATTTTGGTATTGGGGATTGAATCCAGAAGCATTCTATTTTTGAGCTATACCCCCAGCCCTATTTTTTATTCTTTAGTTTGAAACAGCATCTCACTAAGTTGCGGAGGGCCTCACTAAGTAGCTGGGGCTGGCTGCAAACCTGCAATCCTCCCATCTCAGCCTCCCTAGTACTGGGATTACAAGTGTGTGCCACCACACCCAGCCACCAACAACTTTTAAATGTTGGTACTGTGCTATATATTTTTTTCCTCTAAGAAACTTAGCACTCTTCATCAAGCAGATAATATACCCCTAAAATAAATGCTTTCCAAATTGAAATGAATGATACTGATTAATCTCTTTAAATATGATTGATTTGTGGTGTTACTATAATTCAATTCGGCACTTGGTTCTTAATACTATGACCATCAAACTGATAAATCTAATTTTGCATAAACATGTTTGCTTACATGCATATGCCTTACATGTTTACTGGAAGATTGATTTGAGGTGGATTGTGATCTAGAGAGAGAGAGAGAAGAAAGGAAGTGATTCATTGAAGTCTCCACTCACTCTCTTTCCCAATCATTGGGAAAACCACCATAAACAGTTGCAACTGCCCTAATTCCTTCAACTCTGGGCAAGGCTCTGTTCAAAAGTTGCCCTGCGTTTAATGGCATAATTTGCCAATTATGAACTGTGTGAACTTGGGCAAATTACGGATCCGCTTTGAGCCTTTACTTCCTGCTTTCGAAATGTGGGGAATCATAGCGCCTTACAAGGCTTCTTTGGGGATCCGCAGCAGTGCCCACAGTAGCCATCACTTCTGTAGGTTACTGTGTGACTGGCAGTGTGTTCTGTACATAAATTCTCTCCTTTAACTGTTAACAATGTTGTTGGCATAATGTTAGTAGATGCTCAGTAACAGTGGCTATTACATTTCATACCTTGGCTTACATGCACATTGAGTCAGACTGGAGATTGCCAAAGACTCATGTTTTATTTCCCAGGATTGGCAGAAAGGCTTAATAAATCCAGGCTATCACCAATGGCCTGTGGCCAAAGGCCAGTGTAATGGTTGCTCTGAGTGGAGGCCAAAGTGCTGAGTTCTGCCATCCTAATGGTAGAATGGCTGTTGGAGCTGGGAAGCTTACTCTCGCAACACAGCCTGGCTTCAGAGAAAGAGGGACACTCCTTTGAGAGGCTTGTGAGCCCCTCCACACTACAGTCCAGTAGAAATGGTGACAATTTCATTAAGCACAAAAGGAACCTTATGCAAATGTAGGTGTCACTTCAAGAACAGAGAGGAGTCAAATCTAGGTTTTGTGAGCAGGTCTTGTTTCCTCTGAACTAAACTAGCTCTGGGCTATAATCATGAGGCTTATCTTTCAACGGGAAGACTTAGATTATACTCTAGTATAGAGTTTCTTAGTGGCAATGGTTTTGAGCCATTAGAGTACATGAGCAGCAGAATTCACAAGAATTAATTTAGGACTTTTATCTTTTCTGTATGTTTTTCAAGGTCGATTTAGGGAATAAAAAAATAACCCAGGTGATCTTACATAGTAACTTCATTGGGCAGTGACCCCTTCTCATCTCCCTTTCTTTCTAAAATGAAACTATATTTTAAATTTCTTTATTTCCCCTATTCATCCAACTAATTATACACTACTGGGAGTGGGGTGTGATGACTTTTTTTTCAAGTCCTCCTATGATTCCATTGTGCAGCTAAGCTTGAGATGACCTTCTTAGAACAGATCCCAGCAACTCCAAGGGACTGGCCCCCAATCCTATGAGGGTTTTACTTTGATGGTGTCTCTTTTACTGCTACCTTTTGGTTATATCTTCCATTACGATCCACACTGTCCCAGCTGAGGTGGAGGAAGGTTCTCTCCCCATTGGTCTTACATACTTTTAATAAGTTCCTCAATGGTGGTGATCTGAATCTTAGTTTCTTATAGAGTCTCTCACTGTTACATCTTCTATTAACTTCTTACTTCATTCTCTCATCAGATAAAATTCTAGAGCCTTTTTCTAATGCTGTATCCCACCAGAAACTTCTGTCTACTCATAGATCAGCACACTTTTTGAAATATTAAAGACATTTCCTATGTGCCAGATTCATTAGCATCCTCACTAAGCAGAGGATGCCAGTGAGACCTAGAGAGGTTAAATGACTTATCTAAGGTCACGAATCTTGTGAGTGGAGAACTTGATTCAAATCCCAAAATTCCAAGTCCATCTAGAGTCCAAGCTGAGATCGTTGTAGGGGTCCAGCCACTGGATAGCTAGAGATTGGCAGCAATGTGTCCAGTAAGACAAAAGCAGGGTTCCAGAAAGAGTTATTAAGATCTGTAATGGTTTAGATTTATAATGCCCCCTAGCTCTCACAGAAACAAGGTGGCAAAGTTAGAAGCAGGGCTTGGTTGCTAAGGAGGGATCCTTAAGGGTGTAGCCTTGGGGGTTATACAAGGTCTTCCATTCCTCTGCTCTCTATCTTACTTCCAGCCTCCCAGATGTGAGAGCCTTGCTCTTGTTGTTTTGCTCTCTCTGCTTCTCACCACCATGCCCTGAAATCTGCAGACCCAGCCTGACATGCACGGAACCCTAAAATCTCCAGAAACGGTGAGAAACAAATCTATCTTCCTCTAAATTGTATGGTCAGGCTTTTTTTTTCTTTTTTTTTTGATTACAGCAATGAGAATGTTGACTGAGACAGAATCCTGTTTTTAAAAGCTCAAGAGTACAGACAAAGGCAGAATTCCTCTATTTGTAATGGCTACAGATGGAGTAGATTGAGGTTCAAGATAAAGGGGGTTGACTGGAGGAACTTGGAAATGTTGTAAAGATCATTAGATGTGGAAACCTTGCATGAAGTTCTGGGAGGCAGAGAAATGAATGGATTAGAATATTAAAAATGGTGGAGTAGAGGAAGATAGCATGCTTCTGTTGCTCCAAGACTCAGAACTCAGCTAGTGGGAAGACTGCTTCTTGGCAAGAAAAGGACAGCAGTCAGAACTCAACAGAAGAAAGACAGTCAAAACATAGTAGAACTAAATGCAGCACAGATTGCAGAGGATTGAAGAGCTCCAGAAGTTTCATCTGGTGAGCAGAGAGCAGAGGCAGGTACCATCTTGGCAGGTGAGCACCAGAGTTGGCAGCGAATGGACCAGGGGTTCTCAGAGACCAACTTCAGCAAAGAAGAAGCAGAATATTGTCAAGCCAGTGATTGCAAAAAACCATCATTAAAAATAGTCAAATTCTTCTCTCCACTCTCAAATACCTCAAGACTGTAACTCCCCAGACTGCCCAGCCAAACCACACAGTGAACTCCTGTGGCCGAAACTGAATTCCTCCCTTCCTACAGAGATCCAAGTGGCATTCCTCAAGAATCTCAAACTGTCTTGTGGGGGATCCTGCTCAGCAACAAAGATCTGTTTGGCAATGAACACACTCATGGAATCTGTGAGCTGACAAATCATCCCTGCAGAGGTGGAGGCAGGGGTTATAGTCAGATATAGCAGAAATGTGAATTTGTAGACACTCCCTTGGGACACTCAAGTGGGCAGAGCCTAGAGTCAGCAGTACACCAAGCCTCACAGTTTCTCCAGCAATCACTACTAGAAGTGGTATCTGTGGGTTGAAACAACTCAGTGAATTGTGATGCAGGGTAGAAGGCTATAAACTCACACTCAATAGTGTTTGGGTGCCACAAGCACCCAAACCCGAGACTAACAAGGTCTCATGTGATTGCAACTTCCCAGTGTAACACCGGTGTCACTGGAGCAAACTAACTGAGCCTCCCAAGCCCTAGGTTCAAAACAGTACAATCTCTCTCTTCCGTAACTTGGACCCTGAAAGCAGGGAGGCCAGAAGCCAGCAGGGGCCGGCTTCACATGATTGAAGCTACAGGCTGGAAATCAACAAGCTCACTGCCACTGCAAGGAGAGTTTGTGCCCAGTGATCACTTATGCCAGTGACTTTAAGTGCTCTATGTGATTGCAGCCAAGAGATCAACAGTGTTGTCCCTGGGCCATCAAATCTCACTCAGCTGGGCCACAAGCTGGGACTAAAGTAATCTGGCCCTGATAAACTTATGCCCAGTGACCACTGAAATCAGAGATCAGTGCTTTCCAGGGTTTCGTGGGTTCACACCCAGAAGAGCAACAGTGGTATTTGTGGGGCATTAAATTCCAACTAGCAGGCCACAGGCTCTAAATGGGACATCATAGTATCTGACCCTGCTGAGTTTGGGCCTGGAAAGCACAATGACCTATAGCCAATTAGAGACTCCTGTTGGCCAGTTCTGACTAAGAACTATATCTTTTTAAAGAGATTCTCAAGGACAAACTCAAAAGTCTGATTATATGAGACAGATTAATTATATACTCCCGGAAAAGGGCTTATTATAAAGGGACAAGAAATAAACATAGGACTCTCACACAAAGAGGAAGAGGATGTCAAGGTAACAGATATACAAACTTGATAATTATGAAAATATAAGAATGAAGACCAAAGAGGAAACAATATACTCCACAACTCAACAACAAGGAAGATCATCAATACTAAGCTACAGAAAATACCAGAAGGAGAATTCAGAATTTCGATTTCAATATGATCAAATACCTCAGAAATTAAATCAGAGAAAGTGTATAGGAAACATATGAGTGGAGAAATTGCAGCCTAAGTAAGAACCAAAAAGAGGACCTGAACAAAATGAAGAAAATAATAAATGAATTAAATACTGCAATAGAAAACACCTCTGTCAGACTAGATCACATGGAAAACACTCAAAGAAGATAGCTTATATTGACCAGAGAGTCAACAATATATAGAAGACAATATGACAACATGATTAGAACATTCAAGAAATATGGGATAATATGAAACAATCTAACTTATGGACAATAGGTGTGCTGGTATTAAAAGTTGCTCCAGTATTAATTTCCAAAAAAAAAAAAAAATTGTAAAGAGCAGAATCTGGGTGCTGCACAGGCACTCAGGCAGGGAGATTCAGCAGCATTAACTCCCCCTCCTCTCTCTTTCTTCCTCTCTCTCTCTCTGCCCTTTGCCCTAACAATTAACCCATAGTAAGCACGCAAAAGCAATTAAAGCTTTTAGCTCTAGAAGCATGCATAGACTTGGGGGGCACTGTAAAAATAATTGAAGCCTGTAGTCCTACAGATACATAGAAGCAACTAAAAGCCCTAAGATCACAATTGCTGTGCCTGGCTGTAAAGATATCAAGAGCCTTACACTTTGCTCTTAAAAACTACACACAAGCCGGGCGTGGTGGCGCACGCTTGTAATCCCAGCATTCGGGAGGCTGAGACCTGAGGATCCGGGTTCGCGGCCAGCCTCAGCTACCTAGTGAGGCACTCTGCAACTTAGTGAGACTCGGTTTCAAAATAAAGAATAAAAAATAGGGCTGGAGGTATAACTCAGAGGTAGAATGCCCCTGAGTTCAATCCCCAGTACCGCAAAAAAAAAAAAAAAAAAAAAAAAAAAAAAAAAAAAAAAAAAAAAAAAAAAAAAAAAAAAACCAAAACAAAACAAACAAACAAAAAACTACACACAGCTACATTGGCTGTAATCATGGTCTCTGTTTCCCTTCTATGCTTTGTAGCTCAGTCTTGGTATAGGAATGTAAATTTTGTGTTACTTCAAAGCCCCCATAGTTGAGGAGTAACCAATATAGCCCAATACAATAGAAGTGGAAACAAGGTAGATTATTGACCCTTGCACTTAGTAAATGTCCTGTTTGGAGACAAGGAAGCACCACTTGGGTAAGAAATAAGTTACAAGTTACTAGCCTGTTGCCTTGGTAATGCTGATAAGAATATGTATTATGAAAACTGTATTTAAGGTTGGAGCCTGAGGGGGGAGAGGGTTCCATTTTCAGGCTCTCCAGCATGTCTGCCAGGCATGCTGCTTTTCTTCTCTTCACTTTCTATTTCCTATTGACTTTGTAATAAAGTTTTGTTAAAGCTGCAACCAAGCTATTAGTTTTAATTTCCCAATTCAATTTATCTTCTTTGAATCAAGGGAAAGAGCCCTCAGCACTGCTACAACCATTAACAATAGGCATTGAAGAAGGTCTAGAAAAAAAACCAAGGACATTAGAAACCTCTTCAGAGAACTATCAGAAAAATAGAAAAAGAGTTGGATATCATGTATAGGAGACATTCAAAACATCAACAAGAAAAGATCAAAGAAAAACTTCTCCACACCACATAATAATCAAAATGACTAACCTAGAGGCTAAGGAAAGAATCTTAAAAGCATTGAGAACCAAAGAACAGGTGACATTCAGGGGCAATACAATAAGTATCACTCTGGACTTCTCAACCCAAGTCATGAAAGCTAGGATGGACTGGTATGATGTTCTCCAAACCTGAAGGAAAACAACTTCCAACCAATACTGCTATATTCAGCAAAGATATCATTCAAAATTGATGGAGAAATAAAAACTGTCCAAGACAAGCCGAAACCAAAAGAATTTTTCAGTATTAAGCCAACACTAGAGAAAATACTTAAGAAAATAAAACACAAAGAACAAAGAAATAAATACCAGAACCAGAGAAGGAGAAAATTCCACCAGATGGGCAAATAAGCAAATGAGAAATAACACTGTATCAAACAGAAACTATAACTCAAAATTACAGGAAATAAAAATCCTCTCTCAATAATAACATTGAATGTTAAAGGTCTAAACTCTCCAATTAAAAGGCATAGAATGGTAATATGGGTTAAAGAAAATAATGCTGCTTTCCAAAAACTCACCTTAAAGCTGAAGATATCCATAGGATAAAGGATGGAAAAGGTTATACCATGTAAGTGAGAATTGAAAACAAGCAGGTCTAGCAATGCTCATACCCAACAAAGCAGACTTTAGGCTAAAACTTATCAGAAGAAACAAAGTGGTTCACTTCTTACTAATGAAAGAAAATACAAGCCAGGTGTCATGGTGCACACTTGTAATCCTAGTACTTGGGAGGCTGAGACAGGAGAATCCAGGTTTGCTGCCAACCTCAGCTACTTAGTGAGGCCCTCTGCAACTTAGTGAGATCCTGTTTCAAAATAAAGAATAAAAAAATAGGACTGGGGGTGTAGCTCAGAGGTAGAATGTCCTTGGGTTCAATCCCCAGTACCTCAAAAAAGAAAATACAAATAGAAAATGTAATGATAGTAAACATTTATGCCCCAAATGTGGGCATACCCACATTCATAAAACAAAATCTTCGGGATATTACATCTCAAATGGACCCAAATACAACAATATTGGAAGACCTCAACATACCACTCACACCACTAGTTGATCTTCCAGGCAAAAGATGAGTAAGAACTCTTCAGAGCTGAAGAACAATATAAACCAAATGGACTTAATAGACATTTACAGAATATTCCAACCAACAACAACTGAATACACATTCTTTTCAGTTGCTCATGGAACCTTCTCCAAAATAGACCTCATTCTGGACCACAAAGCAAGTACCAGCAAATTAAAGTAATTTTGAGAAATAAGAACAATGCAGAAATCATTATAATTCCCGACTTCAAGTTATCCTACAGAGCTACAGTAATAAAAACAGCATGGTATTGGCACAAATACAGACACATAGACCAATGGAACAGAACAGAAGATACAGAAACAAATCCACACGCTTATAGCAAAGTGATATTTGACAAAGTTCCTAAAAACATATGTTGGAGAAAAGACAGATTTCTCCAACAGATTTTTCAACAAATGGTGTTGGGAAAACTCATTACCCATTTGTAGAAAAATGAAATTAAATCCCTACCTCTCACCCCGAACAAGAATCAACACAAGATGATTCAAAGGCCTGGAAATTAGATCATAGACTTTGAAATTACTAGAGGAGGGCATAGGTCCAACACTCCAACATATAGGCACAGGTAGAAACTTCCTCAATAAGACCACCAAAGCTCAGGAAATTATAACAACAATTAACAATTGGGATGGCATTAAATTAAAATGTTTCTGCTCATCATAGGAAACCATCAAGAGAGAGCTTACAGAATGGGAGATGTTCTTTGCTAGCTATTCTTCTGATAGAGAACTAATATCTAAAATATACAAAGTACTTAAAAGACTCAATACTAAAAAAACAAATAATAAATAAATGGGTAATTGAACTAAATAGACACTTCACAAAAGAAGAAATACAAATGGCTAATAAATACATGAAAAAATGTTCAACATCATTAGCAATCAGGGAGATGACACTTAAAACTGCACTGAAATTCCATCTATCCCCAACCAGAATGACAACATCAAGAAATCAAACAACAATAAATGCTGGCAAGGATGTGGGGAAATAGGAACACTTCTACACTGTTGGTGGGATTGCAAATTAGTGTAACTGCTATGGAAATCATTGGGGAGATTCCTCAGAAAATTTGGAATGGATCCACCATATGACCCAGCTATACCATTTCTGGATATCTTTCCAAGGGGTCTGAAATCAGAATATTATAGTAATATATACATGTCTATGTTTATAACAGTATAATTCACAATAGCAAAATTATGGAGCAAACCCAGGTGTCTATCAAGAGACCAATGGATTACAAAATTATGCAATATACATATAATTGAATTCTACTCAGCAATAAAAAGAACAAAATTGTGTCCTTTGCAGCAAAATGGATGGACCTGGAGAGCATTATGTTAAGTGAGATTTGCCAATCACAGAAACTGAAGAGCCATATGTTTTCTTTCATATGCAGAAGGTAGGGAGTAATCAAGATACCAGAGGGACTTCAGATAATAGGGGAGAAACTCCAGTGGGACCAGGATGGTGGTCTAGGGGAAGGTGGAGAGAGAGTGAGAAAAAATGAAGAAATCACTTCCATTGACATTAATAAGTACGTGAGAATACCAATGCCAATCTCAATCCCAATATCCTTTTTGTAGAGGGGAGAGGGAGAGGGAGCTGGGGTGAATAATAGAAAAAAATTAAATTAAAAGAAAGAATGAACTGATTAAGTCTTTGTTCAGAGTGGGTATCTTGTCACACCTGTGTTGGTATCACAGCATGAGTGGGATAGGGCTACACAGTCTGAGTGGTGAGAGTTGCTGACATTGTGTGAGCACTTGTCCATGCACCAGGCAGCGTCATAAGCAAGCAGAGTGCATTATTCCTTCCATCCTCAGAATATCTCCCTGAGGTGGACAGCCTCTTCCTTGCCATTTTTGCTATCACCCATATGAAACTATAAAAGTTTACCCAAGTTGGAAAGTTGGAACGTAGTAAGCTGAGATTTAAACCCAAGGCTTTAAAAGCCTTCACTCTCAGCCCCTCTCCCCACAGTACACACCCCATCACCTATGCCTATATTTTGTAATGAAAAATTCAACCTGGAAAATGGATGTCTAGCTAAGCCAAATTGATAACATTATCAAATGTTACCAAATAGAGGTCATTTGATGTGTCTTATATGGAGGGAAGTGGGCTGGAGAAAGGGCTCCTGTCTTTGAGGAAACCACTCTCCACTCCAGGTCTGTGAGGGTAAGAGACAAGACTGTCTCCCTCTCTCTCTCTCTCTCTCTCTCTCTCTCTCTCTCTCTCTCTCTCTCTCTCTCTCTCTCTCTCTCACACACACACACACACACACACTCTCTCTCTCTCTCTCTCTCTCTGGAATTGCCCATGTCACTCAGGTTTCAGCCAACAAGATGTCCATGATTTTGAACTCAGGCATGGAGAGAAATTTTACATGATAGTGGAAGACTCAGGGGAGCTGAGTCTCAGGGTCCACTGGGAGTGGTGTTAATAAGAGAGCATCCTATGCAGGTCATTCAGTGGGTGGACTTTAGCCTCCTCTCCCTTGGATGTCCTCCATTTCTGAAACTCAATCTTGAATCTCCTCCCACCCAAGTCATGTCTTTAAGATGCTAGATATCCCTTATTAATTTCTGTTTTTGCGACCATTTGAGTTCATTTCTATTGCTTGCCACTAAACACCATACTGATTGCTAGACTTTAGAAAATATATATCCAGACAACACAGTGACTCTTCACATATATAGGAATTTTCCTCTCAAAATCATGGTCATATTATAGAAAAGGATTTTTTTTTTTTTAAATTCACTTACACTAATTTTGCTCTCAAGCTTCCTTTTCTACCTACTTTTCTGATTTATTCTCCAGATTTCTTTCCCAGCCAGGTGGGCCCCATATGGAGTCTTTAATACTTCCGTCAGCTTCTCTCTATGGGTGTTCTGCACCTCGGCTTCCCGAATCATAACCACGATTGCCTTGTACTTTTACAAGGCATTTGCTTATTTAATTTATTTAGCATACTGTTCAATTAAGGACTTAGTCACAGTCTGCTTAATGTTTCTGTACCTCTCCCACTTGCAAATAGAAAAAGACATGTTTCCTTTTTTTTTTTTTAACATCTCCAAACTGGTTTATATTGGAACAGAAAATGAGAACTTTAATTCTTTCATCGCTGTTGTTATCTGTTATGACTCCAAGTTAGGTTGTTATAAATCTCTTCTCTTGCAAAAGCACTTCTAAAGCTGGAGGGTATACATGGACTCTTTTGTTATCATGACCCCACTGGCATAACAGACTACATTAGCTGTTGTTGAATGAAATAAAGTAACAGGGAGGGGGAAAACGGGAGTTGAAACTACAAATACTATAGCTGCTCTTGCCCCTAAGGAAGTGGCATAATTTTTCTCTGGAGTCTTTTGTTTGAAATAATACTTAAAGGTCTGACAAGGGGAGCATATGCTTATAGGAATTGGAAGGAAACAGGAAAAAAACCAGAAGATTGGTAAATTGCCTTCAAATAAAATGAAGGGAAATTGGTTGAGGGGAGCTGTCCAGGAGAAGTGAGAGGGCAGAAGAGAGCTTGCACAATGATCGGGGGTGACCCACGTAGAAGGGACACTTAGGAAGCATTCTCTAGAGATGTTTTGGTCCAGGGATTTTGAAGGTAGAATGAATGTCTAATGTTTAAGTGCTTTGTTCTAGTCTTCCAGTACATAATATTACACATTCCCTTGATTTAGTAATTTTTGTGGGCATGAATGAGTGGGGATGATTGCCAGCAGAGGAAGTTGAGGTCTCTAATGGGGGAAAGGAGGTGCAGAGTAAACATGACTCAGAGCTGGGCATGAGACAGGTCTTCTTTCCCCAAATAAAGCAAAGGAAGGAGAACCCTGGAGCAAGATAAGGGTGGGCTGGAAGTATTGGGGTTGTAATTGTTGCTACATAGACAAAATTTGGGGGGGGGGAATTGACCCACTGGGAAAGCAGAAAAGAAGATACTGTAACAGGGCCTTTCGAGGTTGCTGAGTGTCACATTGAGCTGCTAAAGCTGTTATCAAATATGTGAGCTTCCTGTCTCAGCCTTCCAAATAATGGGATTATAGGCATGTGCCACTGTGCCCTGTGAGAATTACTTTCTAAAGAAAGGATCAGCCTGATGATTAAAAGCAGAAAACAGAATCATGCCTTCTCTTATCTTATGTCCTGTCTTTTGCAAAGCTGAAAAGTGACAAGGTCTATTGTTCTTCAGCAAATATAGCTCTTAAGTGTGTAAAAAAATGGCAATAACTTCTTTAGCACCTTCTAAAAAGAGATGGCCACACTCAAGGTGTTTTTTCCAAGAGCCTTAATCAAAAGCAGAAAACAGAAAAGAATATTTAAACTTTTTTTGGCCGGGGGAGGGGGTTACTGGGCATTCTACCTCTGAGCTACACTCCCATCCATGTTGTATATATATATATATACAACAAATATATGTTGTATATATATATATATACAACAAAACAATATATATATATATACATATATATATGTATATATGTGTATATATATATATATTGTTTTGATACAGTGTCTTACTAGGTTACTGAGTATCTTACCAAGATGCTGAAGTTGGTCTTGAACCTGAGAGTCATTTTAGACTCCCAAGTACTGGGATTACAAGCATGAACCCTCATGCTTGGCCAGGATGTAAATTTCTTAGTTAGAGTGTTTGCATAATGAACACTATTTCCTTACAGATGAGGGATGAAGACCATTATTTGTTATCTTACATTCATGTTATGATTCTGAAAATATGAAATATGACAATAGCCATAAATTGTTAATATAGAAGATTTTTAAAATCTCCTTATGACCAGAACAACTTTCAAATTAAAAAAATTGGAATTAAACTCCATGATAATAAACAATTCTCCAGCTAAATTTCTGATAATGGTTGGGAGGGAAGTGCAGATTAGAAAATTAGGAGAAGAGAATTAAAGAGGTTAGAATAGAGAAGGAAAAAGTGTTAAGAAAGTAAAATTCTTAAGAATTACTTTTTTAATATAATGGAGATTGAACCCAGGAGCATTTTACCTCTGAACTAAACCCTCAGATCTAATTTTTATTTTGAAACGAGGTATTGATAAGTTGCTGAGGGTCTCATTGTATTGTTAAAGCTGGCCTCAAATCTGTGAGCCTCCTATCTCAGCCTCCCATGTACTGGGATTACAGGCATATGCCAGTGGGCCCAGCAAGAATTACTTTCTAAAGACTTGAAAATATATTCTTTCCAACTTTCATCTTAGTTGGGATAAATTATCACCTTTATGGGATACAAGAAATGAAACTTCTATTTGAGAAGTAAAAATGGCTACTTTATTCTAAGCTAACCTATTACATTCTGCAGCAGATAGCTGCTCAATAGTCATAAAGCCCTGGCTACAGAAATGGTATGTAGCCACCATCCACAGAAAGCTAACAGGTAATTTACAGTAGTTTTGAAATAAATATTTTGGTCTAATGTTCCTGTGTTTGAATACTAGAAACCTATAAAGAAACTCAGAATACTTAGCATTCCATTCAATTCAGGGTTAAAACAGAATAAAATTTTGTCATACTTTCAAAAACAGGTAGGTTCCCGTAAGATACTGGTGGCCACTTACATCTGAGTCTCCCTACACCTTCTCTGCAGGAACATACAGAAACAATAGAAAATAGATCATTCATAACCCACATTTAGAGCATAAATAGGATTTAGAGATCTCTACCTACTTAGATAGAATGTAAGTAGGACAGGAAATAAATATATGCTTATAACCAGAAGAGTTATTTCCATGACCCACAGGAGAATGCAGAGTTAGTTGAGAACTGAGTGGGAAAACTCTCAGAACCCTGGCATAGATAAAGCCTCCCCCCGAAACAGAATGCTACTTGAGTACCTTTCCAGAAGAAGATATTTTACATATATCTAAGTAGATATTTTCAAACAACATTATTTTTTCTAATACAGATTGCTGTGCTGACTGGGGACTCGATGAAAGAGAAAAACAACCTTTAGGCTGAGAGTGATTAATCTGTGTGAACTGAAAGCTGTTCATCATTTTCAACACATCATTTTGCTTCCTATTCCTCATTTAAAAGTAAAATGTAAGAGAAAGAAAATAAGCAAACACATTACTCATTAGTTTAAACATCAAAAGCAGTCCAGCAGATTGAAAGGATAGAAAGCCAACTGAATGGACTCAACAACAGGAAGCAGATAAAAATCCTTGTGTAATCAGACATAAGTAACTAAATGAAGTTAAGTGTTAAAAGTGTGACTCCAGAAATATGTTAGGGAGTATTTTTTTTTTTAATGGAACAGTTGCAGGTGAGGATTCCAAACTCAAGTGTCCAGTCTAGTAACCCTGATGAGACAGAGTCCAAGGCCAGGTCACCAGAGGGCCCCCAAATGGAGAACTATCCATCTAGTTACCATACAAATACCTTTTGCCATTTGGAGGATGAAACCTGCCTGCCTGCCATCAGGTGAAAACAGTTTCCTTCCACCTTGGTAGCAGTCCTTTCTTACATGAGCGCCCCTCTTCCAACTCGCAGGGACTTGCAGAAACCTTCATGGCTCCTCAGTTTAACAATGCTGGACTCTGGGTCTCAGCTGTTATTTCCTCTGCAGTAGACTTCCCAGAGCCCAGCCCCACTTCCTAATTCCCTTCCATGGCCCTCCACCCCCACCTCACTGCTCAGCATCCCAGACTGTTCTGGTGCTGACTGAACCTTCCTTCATCTCTACCTGCTTGTTACTCTGTTTTCCTGTTTACTTATTTTCTCCTAGACTAAAGTTCAACTTGTTCACTCAAGTGAGCCTGTTGTTTCGCATTGTGCCTGGCACACTGTATATGCTCACTAAATATTTGCTGTGAGTATACCTTTGCTCAATTGCAAAGGAAAAGAAAATGGAGTAGAAATGGTGGAAACTTCCAGAGATGTATACTAAAATATGACTGCAGTCGCGGTTATTTGTTTGTATGCCCTGCACACAAGAATGACCCTCTCCTCTGCTCTCCAGAGAGAGTTATTCCACTTATATTTTTCTGTCAACTATTCAGCTGACACTATTCAGCTCTATGGAAAAATAACTGGAACCATTCTCTGCAAACTTATACCTTCAGTGTAGCTGGATTAGATGAATTTATTTCTAGTATAGTAGACTGCTTTCTGAATATCTGACATTGAGTCTGGCCTTCCATGCAGCCACCAGCAGGGTCTGGACCTTTATAGATTTCTACAGATCTGGTTTCTATATGATCAACAAGTAATTTTTCTCCTTGCTGCCCATTCAGTATCGCTGGCACTCCACAGCTACTGTGAACTTCCACCAGCACAGAGATTATCATGCTACTTTTCCCTCCAAGGAGCTGTGGTCAGTGATTCTTCTCTGGTTGCTCATCTTACTAGTACTAAATAAAAACTTACTTCCCATTTCTTATAGTCACTTCCTGTTGATTTTTAAAAACCACTATGGAGATCAGTATGGAGTTTCCTCAAAAGACTAAGCATGGAACTGCCATATGACCCAGCAATACCACTCCTCAATATCTGTCTGAAAGAATTAAGGTCAGAATACTATAGTGATACACGCATAGGTGTGTTTATAGCAGCATCATTTATAATAGCCAAATTATAGAACCAATTTAGGTATCATCAACAGATTAACAGATAACAAAAATGTGTCACATACACACGATGGAATTTTAGCCATAAAGAAGAAAAAAAATGATGTCATTTGCAAGAAAATGAATGGGACTAGGGAATATTATTCTGAGATCAGTCAGTCACAGAAAGTCAAGGGTTCTATATTTTCTATCATATGTCAAAGCTAGAGAGAAAAAAGGAAAGAAAGGAGACCTCATGAAGATGAGGAAAGACCAGTAGAATAGTGGGAGGGAACTGGGTGAGAGTGGTGGTGAGTGACAAAAGAATTGATGGAGGAAACAGTTCAAATAGTGCTACGTCCACATATGGAGGTATCGATACCAATCTCATTAATATTTATGGGGAGGGGCGGGGAATGAGATGAGGCCTGAAGGGAAACACAGAGAGACCTGTGTGCATGTATGTTTATATCACTTTGACCCTCACTAAGATGTATAATTACAATGCATCAAAGCATTAAAAAATTAAAAATAACTAAAAATCAATTTGAAACTCACATAACATAAAAGTGACCAATTTAAAGTGAGAAATTCAGTTGCATTTGGTATACTCATAATGTTATCCAACCCCCACTTCAAAGTTTTAAAGTATTCCATTATTGTCAAATGAATGTCTTACCCAGTAAGCAGTTCCTCCCCATTCTCCCATTCACTCCTCTTCCTAGCCCCTGGCAACCACCAGTCTGCTTTCTTTCTCTATGGATTTAATGATTCACGATATTTAATATAAATGGAATTGTATACGATGCTGCTTTGTGGTTGACTTCTTAGCATAACCTTTCAAGTTTCATCAACATTGTAGTAGGGATCCACACTTCATTCCTTCTTATTGCCAAATAATACTCCACGGCATGGGTCTGCCACATTCGGCTTATCCATTCACCTTTGGTGAAAATTTAAGCTGTTTCCTTTTTGTTGTTGTTGTTGTTGTTGTTATTGTGAATAGAGCTTCTGTGAACATGTGTATAGGTGTATTTGTTTAAGTACTTGTTTTCATGTCTTTTGAGAATATAAGTAGAAGTCACATGACAATTCTGTGTTAAATGGAACTGTTTTACATTCCCACTAGCAATGTACGCCCTGACAATTTCTTCACAACCTTGCCCATGCTTGTAATTTTTTTTTTTTAAATTACTGTAGCCGTCATGGGGAGTGTGAGGTGGTATCTCATGATGGTTTTTATTTGCTTGCCTTTAATGGCTAATGACTTTGAGCATCTTGTCATGTGCCTTGGAGAAACATCTACTTATGTCCTTTGCACTTTTTTTGTTGTTGTTGTTTGTTCTTTTTATATCTTGGACACCAAAACCCTTGTGAGACTTTTCTTTTTTTTTTTTTTTTTTTGCAGTACTGGGGCTTGAACTCAAGGGCATTCTACCTCTGAGCTACACCCCCAGCCCTATTTTTTATTCTTTATTGTGAAACAGGGTCTCACTAAGTTGCGGAGGACCTCACTAGGTAGCTGAGGCTGGCTGTGAACCCAGATCCTCCTGTCTCAGCTTCCCAAATGCTGGGATTACAAGCGTGCTCCACCATGCCCGGCCAGACATATTATTTAAATGTTTCCTTCTCTTCTGTAGATTGTCTTTTCACTTCCTTGATAATGTTCTTTGCTGCACAAAAGGTTTTAATTTTGTCAAAGTCCAATTTATCTATCTTTAATTTTGTTGTTCATGTCTTATTGTCATATGTAAGAATCCATTGCTGAATCCAGTGTTACAAAGATTTACTCCTATGTTTTCTTCCAAGTGTTTTATAATTTGAGCTCTCATATTTAGGTCATTGATCTGTTGCGAGTTAACTTTTGTCTATGGTGTATGGCTGAAGTTTCCCTCTTCTTTTTATATCATCCATCATCCAGGCAAACAGAAATAAATTTACCCAAAATAAATCCCAGTCTTCAAAGCTTTGCTGTTTCTTCTGCCTACAATGACCTTCCTTATTTTCACCTGGGCTCATATTTCCCATTCAATATGCTGCTCAAATACTAACTCCACCTCATATTCTTTCTTTTGTGTGTGTGTGTGTGTGTGTGTGTGTGTGTGTGTGTGTGTGTGTGGTACTGGGAATTGAACTCAGGGGCGTTCTACCTCCAAGCTACACCCCCAGCCCTATTTTTTATTCTTTATTTTGAAACAGGGTCTCACTAAGTTGC
>PVLC010002694.1:0-99732 GCA_004027655.1 Graphiurus murinus | reverse complement strand
TTCTAAGCTGCTGAGGCTCATCTTGGTCTTGTGATCCTCCTGTCTCAGCCTCCCAAGTACTAGTATTATAGGTGTTCTCCACTATGCCCTGCAAGATAGTACTTTCTTTAACTTTCCCTACTTGAAGCTATAAATATAGACAAAAACCAACAAATCTGTACCCACTGATAGAAAACATAAATTTACTTTTTATGTGTGTGTGGTGCTGGCATTGCACACAAAACCTTGCACATGGTAGGCAAATGCTATAATACCAAACTACATCCCCAGGCCTAAACATACTCTTTGACTGAGTGAATCTGTCTCAGTAGTTATTTTCATGAATATTAGAATGCATATCAATTGAAAATTTACCTAATTTATATTGATGCATTATATATATATATATATATCATTATATATATATATATATATATCATAATGATATTCAAAGTGATACATTTACATGTACACAACATCTTTTGGTGTGTTTCTTTTCACACACACCCTTTCCCCTTCTTCCTCATGTATGCAAGTATGATTTGTAGTCATACATTCATATACAAACATGAAAATATTATATTTATTTTCTTCCTAAAGACTTCTTTTCATCCTCTTATATATTATTTTTAAAATAATTGCTGTAATTCAAAGGAAGATCAATACCTGGGTTGCATTAAACTGAACAGCTTCTGTGCAGCAAAGGAAACTATCAAGAACCTCAACAGAAAACCCACAGAGTGGGAGAAAAAAATTTCCAGGTACTCTTCTGATAGAAGATTAATATCTGGAATATACAGAGAATTCAAGAAACTCACAGCTATGAAAACAAGTAACAAAATAAAAAAATGGGCAAAAGATCTAAATAGACATTTCACAAAACAAAAAATACAAATGGCCAATAAATGTATGAGGAAATGTTCAACATCATTAGAAATGATGAGAGAAATGCAAATCAAAAGTACCTTGAGATTTTACCTAACCTCAATTAGAATGGCAATCATCAAAAACACAAGCAACAGCAAATGTTGGTGAGGATGTGGAGAAGTGGGAACCCTAATACACTGTTGGTGGGACTTCAAATTCGTGCCACCACTTTGGGAAACAGTATAGAGGATCCTCAGATGAATGGGAATGAACCTACCATATGATACAGCAATACCACTTCTGGGTATCTACCCAAAAGAATGAAAATCAAACCAGCAGATCAATGCATGTGAATCTATGTTTATAGCCGCACAATTTACAATTTCCAAACTACAGAACCAGCCAAGACGTCCATGAACAGATGAATGGATTACAAAACTATGGGATATGTACACAATGGAATTTTACTCAGCCATAAAGAAGAACAAAATCATGTTATTTGCAGGGAAATGGATGGAATTGGAAAATATTATGCTAAATGAGATTAGTCAGTCACAAAAAGTAAAAAATTAGAGCTTTCCCTAATATGCAGAAGATAGGGAGAAAGTGGGTCATAAGAGGGGCTATAGAGAAAGGAGAAAGCTTAGATGAGCAAAGAAAGTGACTTAACTGAGGTGATGGGGGAGAGGGAAACACTCTAATGCACATGATGTACTTCCACAGATATACCAAAGTCAATTACTAAATGAAACTTGAGAAGGAGGGAGGGGGAGGGAATGGGGTAAGAATTAGGGAAGGATTAAAGGAGAGATGTGTGCATGTATGCCTTTACCAGCTTGTACCTAACAAAGGTGTATGATTACAATGCACCAATAATATTAAAATTAAAACTGTTTTACATTATTTTATTATAATCTACAAACTATAATTATACATATATAGAAGTAAGTATATATAGGGCATAATATTTTATATATGTATACTATGCAGAATAATTACAGCAGCTGAGGTTTTCATTATTTTACCAACTTATCAATTTTCCTTGTGATGTGATAAGTATATTTAATATTCACTCCTTTAGCAATTTTGAAATATAAAATGTTATTATTATTAACTATAATCACCTAGCTATGCCATAAATATTAAATACTATTCCTTCTGTCTCACTGAAACTTTGTTCCTTTTGAAAATCACCTACCAATTTTCTTCCCCCACATCCTATCAGCTTGAAACAGCCATCACTACACACTTTACTTCTATGAGTCTATGTTTTTAGATTCTACATATAAGAGACAGAATGCATGCTTTGTCTTTTTGCGCCTGAATTTTTTTTCAAAGAGTATAATATTCTTCAGTTTCAAATTCATACATTTTGTTTAAATAATGTAATTTCCTTCTTTTTTTAGGCTGAAAGTTATTCAAGTATATATATTCAATTTCCTTTATCAATTTATCTGTTGATGAATACTTAGGTTAATTAATTATTTTGCCTTTTGTGAATATTACTACTGCAATGAAAAAGTACAGCAGATATCTCTTCAACATACTGATTTCACTTCCTTTGGTTAAATATCTAGAAGTAGATTCCTGGATAAATAGTAGTGTAAATTTCAGTTTTTGATGACTATGAGTACCACTTGCCATGATAATGACTCATAATTTGTATTCAAACTTACAGAGTAAGAGCATTCTCTTTCTACACATCCTCACCAGCACTTATAGTTTATCATTTTGATAAAAGTGATTATGTCAGGTATGGGACGATATCTTGTGGTTTGAATTTGCATTAGTGATATGAAACATTTTTAAAATTTATTTGTTGTCTACCTTAGAGAAATGATAGTTCAGATAATTGCTTATACTTTAATTAGATTTGTGTTTTTGTTTGTATGTTTGTTTTGTTTTAGTGGTACTGAAAATTGGATCAAGGGATATTCTGCCTCTGCTATATAACCCTAGCCCTATTTTTTTTTCTCTTTGAAACAGGGCCTCCCTAAGTTTCTGAGACTGGCCACAAACCTGAGATCTTCCTGTCTCAGCCTTCCAAGTATTAGGATTACAGGCCTATGCCATCAAGCTTTGCTAGGTTATTTGTTTTTCTGCTACTGTGTTGTTTAAGCTCCTTACTGCATTTTGGATTTACTAATGGGATATGTGGCTTGCAAATATTTTACCTCACTCTGAATTATCTTTCCCATATGTTGATTGTTTTCTTTATCATGTATAAGCTTTTTAATTTGTTGTAATTCCATTTCTCCATTTTTTCCTTTTGTTGTATTAGCTTCGGGGATAAAATTCAAAATATCATTAAGCAGACCAGTGCTGTGGTAATTTTTGCCTATGTTTTATTTTTGAAGTTTTAGAGTTTCAGGTACTATATTCAAACATTAAATCAGTTTTGATTTTATATTTTATGTTGCATGAGATAAGGATTGAATGTAACTTTTCTGCACATGGATATCTACTTTTCCTAATGACATTTTGTGAAGAGTCTACTCTTGCCTAACTAAGTGTTCTTAGCACCAAATTGGAAATCAGTATCATCATCTCAGTAGATGCAGACAAGTTATTTGATAAAAACAAAATGTATTTATTATAAAACTCTCAGCAAGTTGGGTACAGAACAAATGTACCACAAAATAATATGAACCATATATGGTTAGACTATAGCAAATATCAAAAGCAGTAGTAAAACATTAAAAATGCTTCCTTAGGGATTAGAGATGACACAGAAATACCCATTATCACTACTCTCACCTCATCTTTCAATGAAAAACAAAAAAGTTTAGCCAAAGAAAAAAAAAAGAAGCAAACATACAAAAAACAGTTATTCATCAATAGATAAATGGATTACAAGATAAAATGGCATATACACAAAATGGAATTTTACAGAGAAATGAAGAAAAACAACATTGTGTTATTTTCAGGAAAATGGGTAAACTTGGAAACCATTATGTTAAGTGAGATTAGCCAATCACAGAAAGTGGAGGGTCATATCTTTTCTTTACTATGTGTAAGCTGGGGAGTAATACGGATACAAGTGATACTTTAGATATAGTAAAAACTTCAGGAAAGTGAGGGAGGTGGTCTTCAGGAGGAGGAGAATTAATGAAGGATACACTTCCACTGATGTTATGTATGTATGTGAGAATACCAATGCCAATCTCCATATCTTTATGAAGAAGGGGGCCATGTGGAGGAAGGTAGGAGAAAGCCCACCAAGTACTGTGTGCATGTATGTCACCGTCACTATAAATTACATTATGATGTGAGACTATAATGCACCAATGAACGTATTTAAAAAATGGGGGAGGCATTATTCTTCATCTTTCGTTTTTTAAAGAAAAATTTCTAATAATATGCTAAATTGTATTTTATATTTTTAGTTATTATTATTATTATTATTATTATTATTATTATTATTATTTTATTTTTTTTAGCGGTACTGGGGACTGAACTCAGGGGCATTCTACCTCCAAGCTACACCCCCAGCCCTATTTTTTATTTTTATTTTGAAACCGAGTCTCACTAAGTTGCGGAGTGCCTCACTAGGTAGCTGAGGCTGGCTGCGAACCCAGATCTTCCAGTCTCAGCCTCCCGAATGCTGGGATTACAAGCCTGCGCCACCATGCCCGGCAGTTATTATTTTTAATATTAAGAGGTGTGCAAATGTTCATATAATATATAGTTTGGGGGGTCAGGACATCCAATTCTAGCATTATACAGATGATTATTTCTAAGGCACATTAAGATTTAGAGTCAGAGGAGAAAATGAAGACTGAGTGACATCCTTTAAAGTTGGAGGGAGAGACTAAGCCAAAGAATACAGAGGACACTAGGATTTGAAAAATCTTGGAGACAGACTCTGCACTCATTGCTTCCATCATGAAAGAGTCTTGCTGACATCTTGATTTTAGCCCTTTGAATTTTAGACTTTTGATCTCCAGAACAGTAAAAGAATAATTTGGACTGATGTGAGCCATTAAATTTTTAGTGTGTTTTAGTAGCAAAAAGAAACAAATTCCCCTGATAAGATCATTCCTGTAGGTTATTGATGAACAGTAAGGTTCAGATGTCTTTTGAGTTTTTCCCCAAGAGTTTTTGTGTTAAAAGTTTGGTCCTCATCCAGGAAGTGTTAGGGTAGGATAGATTCTTTCTGGATGTGGTACCTACTGGGAGACTCATAGATCAATTGGAGAAGTGTCCACAGAGGGTATTGTGAGACCCAGTTGCTCTTTGGCTTCCTGTCTGCCTATGATCTCTTCCTCCTGTCATTGCAATACCATCCTACATCAGCCTCCCATCAGATCTGAGCTGCTGTAATTTCTGCGCCCTTGAACCTACAGGACTGTGGTCTAATTAATCCTCTTTCCTTTAGATAGGTTTCCTGCTTCAGATATTCTGTATGGCAACAATAATGAACTACTAAAAAAATTTGGAAGAAATTTTTTTAAATAAAAGATTAAGTATTTTTAAGTTTTGTTTATGCTTTCTTCTAAATATGCAGGTCATATGCATTAAGTATCTTACTTCATTCCAAAATGTTTTACTTTTATGAGAGAAATCTCTTAAGTTTGAAGAGGTCATTTTTCTTACTTGGTTTTGATTATCATTTTTTACATGTTATCATATTTATAACAAAACTCACAGAGTCTTGTAGCTGAAATCTGTTAGTAAGATGGTAGATGTGGAAAACTATTTTTAGTGGGGTTTTTTTGTTGTTTGTTTATTTGTTTTTTATTCTCACAGAGATATTCAAATGATGACCTTATCCTTCCTGCTGAGCTGACACACATATGACCATACACTTTGAACAACTAGGACATTCCAGAAAGATATAGTTGATAAGAAGAATGTTAAGTGAAGTCCCTAGAAATGTTTCTATGTTTTCACACTGAAGTATAGTGTTAATTTTAGTAGTGGTTTCGTATTGAAGATTTAAAAGTAAGAATGGCTGTCTCTTCCCCTTTGGAGTCTATCTTTGTCAAAAAGTTAACTTTTTTTGTATTAGTGAAATTCATATTCTTACTAGCAGATTGTCATCATCCAAGATTTGCATATAAATACCATAAAGACCTCTAAAATTTATTTAAATGATTACCTATTTGAAACATAAAATGGAATAATGCATGTAGGTCTATATTTCCTATGAATATTAGGCAAGTTTTACTATGATTTTATTTTTTAACATTTCAGAAACATTGATTGAAAGTTTTTTTCAACCTTTATTTAGCTAGTATGTTAGAATTTTTTTTTCTGTAGTGGGGATTGAACTCAGGGGCATTCTACCTTCGAGCTATACCCCCAGCCCTATTTTTTATTCTTTATTTTGAAACCGAGTCTCACTAAGTTTTGGAGTGCCTCACTAGGTAGCTGAGGCTGACTGCGAACCCGGATCCTCTGGTCTCAGCCTCCCAAATGCTGGGATTACAAGTGTGCGCCACCATGCCCTGCAGTATGTTAGAATTTGTTTTATTTCTAAAGACTTCATAAAAGTATATGTATATATACATAAATATGTTTAAATCATATGATTTCATATCATATATTTTATATCATACAATTTCAGTAGTTCTAAGTGTAAGTATTGAATGTTTTGTGTTTATGTGTGCATATGTGTCTGGTCTTTGGTATGTGAGGTTAAGTTCTTGAAAACTAAGCAAAGGTATTATAAAAAAATCTTTACTATTTTGGCTAAATAAATTTATATCTTGAGAACACAATAAACATAAAATATTAAGTATAACATGAGAATTTACATATCTTATCTCTAGTATTTGTGAAATCAAGTGATTTTGAATATTTCTGTGATATCAGATCACCTCATTTTATTCTGTTTTTGGAAGTGTCAAGATCATGAAGACAAATACTATAGGTTACATCAGCTAAAGTGCATACTAAATGAGGCATGAGTGGCCATCAGGAGAACTTCATCAACCCAAACAGGCACTTGACTGAATCCAGCTGGAAAACCAATGAAGAATATTGCGTCGAAGGCTTACAACATTTTTCATATCACAGTCTGAAACACAAGACCCTGAGGGTTAAAATGATTTAGCAACAGAAAGTAACATGTAGGCAGAAAATAACATTCAGTCATATATGCTACAATCCATACATAAAGGTCCAGGAAGATAGCATTGAGTAGAAACCTATACTCAGAGCAGCCCTGAAGATGAGTATTCCAGCAAATGTCAGCAAGTATACAGCAGCATTCAAAACTAAGAAATGAATGGGTAATAAACACAGTAGTTATAATAACAGAGTGAAAGGAACAGCAGGCTCTTTAAATTCCTGTTTCTTAAGATCCAATGAATTTCTTGGACTCAAAAGATGAGTGTGGGGAATTTATGCTCAGTGTGATGAGCAGATATATAGTGGTCACAATTGGATTAGCACAGTCAGCATATTGTTTGGATTGTAAGTGATTAATTACCTCATAGATTAAGACTTAATTTTCAAGCCAGGCATATTGGAACATGCTTGTAATCCCAGTATTTGAGAGGCTGAGACTGGAGGATCTGGGTTCATGGCCAGCCTCAGCTACTTAGTGAGGCTCTCTGCAACTTAGTGAGATACTGTTTCAAAATAAAGAATAAATATTAGATTTGGGGTGTAGTTCAGAGGTAGAATGCCCCTGGGTTCAATCCCTAGTACCACAAAAAAAAAAAAAAAAGAATTTTCACTTCATGAGTTTCACAGATATGCTTAAAAATACTTTTTATTAAACTCTTCATTTACAATACCTACTTAAGCTTTTGTCATAAAAACAAGTATAAAAAATTTAAAAATACAAATAAATGAACTATAAGTAAAATGACTAGCAATAGTTAAAATAGTTTTCTAGAAGTGATAATTTACAGTGTTAATTCTGAATTACAGATATATAGATTTTTGGACCTTGAATTATTTTCATGTTTTTCTTTATATTCTGAATTAGTCATTACGGAAGAGTTTAATGTGTTCCTTTTGCATGCATTTCTATCATCTATTTTATTATTTATATGTGTATAATTCTTATCTTACATAGGCAAAGAACACTTTACTTAAAATAAGGATATTTGCACAGAATTTAAATGGAGGTAGAAATGGAAATGAACCAAATTGGAAAACGGCGAAGTAAAATTCAATTTTATTAAAGTGTATTTGAAACTTATAAAATGAACTTATGTATTTTTGTAGTTATAGGATTACATGAGTCACTGAAAGTCTTAAGTTTTGTTTTACACCATTTTTTAAAATGCTATTTCTCTATTCTCTTAGTTGTTTCTAGCCCAAAGTCCTATGCAATATGTTGGTGCTTTCCAAGGTACTGAATACTGTATAGATCCTATTGCAAGCCAAAAGAGATAACCTGGTTTATAAAAAATAATCCAAAGACAAAGTAAAATACTGCTATAAAAGATTCAATTGTGTCTTTCCATATTTAACAAACACATAAGCACTTATACATGCATCATATTGAATACTGTTGGAAATTATATTAAAGTACCTAAGTGTATAAAGCAAATATTAATAGAACTAAAGAGAGTTTTCAATACAATAAAAATAAAGGAATTCAACATTCTATTTTGAATAATGGACTGATCAATAAGCATAATATTAATAAGTAGATATTGGAGTTGAACTATAGAATGAGTGGGCATAACAACTGTATGTAAAATATTGCATCTTATAGTAATGTAATGCACATTTTTATCAAGAACAAAACCTGCACCATTGAAGGTAACTTTCACTACAACTTTGGGCATAACTTAAGTTTTGGTATGTTGTGTTTTTATCTTCATTCATCAAATAACTTTTTTTTTTTTTTTTGGTACTGAGGATTGAACCCAAGTGCTCATATTTTGTGTTTTTGAGTGAGCCATCAAAAAGAATAGAAGATGATTACTAAATCATGTTTCATCAAATTCAACATGCTAATACCTCTAGTAGCATTATTTGTTTGTTTTAATATATCATTAGTGATATTCTAATGGAGATATAAGTCCATTGGAATGAGTTTGTGGATTTATTTAATTATTTGATGCTGACATAGCCCTTACAGGAAAATAATATATAAATTTAAAAAGCAAAGAACACTGATATTTTAAGCTATAAACCTGCTGTATTCACAGATGCACATGTTTTTTTTACAGAAGAATATGTAAGCATATTCAACCTGATTCAACATAGCATATATCGCTTTATTTATGTAAACATTTCCCATGCTCTTGGATAGGCAGAATAAATATTATCAAAATGGTCATTGTACCAAAAGTTATCTACAGATTCAATGCAATCCCTATCAGAATATCAATGTCACTCTTCAAAGACCTAGAAAAATTAGTCCTAAAATTTATATATAAAAATAAATGACCCACTGAGACAGGATTGTTGCAGATTCAAAGCCAGCCTCAGCAACTTAGTGAAGCTCCTTGGCAACTTAGAGAGACCCTGTTTACAAATAAAAAATAAAATAGGGCTGGGAGTATAGCCCAGAGGTAGATGGCCCCTGGATTCCACTTCCAGTAGAAAAAAAAAGACCCAGAAAAGCCAAAAAAATTGTCAGAAATAAGAACCATGCAGGAGGCATCACAATACCTAAATCCAAATTGTACTACAGAGTTATATTCATAAAAATAGTGTTGTATAGACATGAACACATGCACATAGATCAATGAAACAGAATAGAATCTAAACATATACTAAAATGTTTTGATTGATACTAGTTCTTTCTTGTGTGTTATAAATAACACACAATTCTTTCAATCAAATAATGTATGCAATTTTATTGTGCACTTAATTTACATTATATTATGAGTAACAACTAAGTATTTTAATTACCAGAAAAATTTACAATTCTCAGTTGAAGTTTCAATGTTATCTTCATAAAAAAAGAGTGGAAAATACTTACCTATTTCTTACAAGTTAATATTCCTCAACAGAGGAAATCATGATGGCAGCATAACAAAGACTTATATGGACAGTGACTTTGTTATTTATGTAAGGTTTTATAGTATGTTATGAACACAGGAAAGCTGCCAAGAAGAAACAAAATAAATGATACATCCAAGGCCTTTCTAAATTGCTAAGATGAAACCACCTATAGATGAGACATGCAAAGCCTTTTTAAATTGCTAGGGATTTAAGATTCATGTTGCTGGTTATAAAAGTAATTATTTTACTGTTTTATTTCAGAACTTAATAGTTGAATCAGATTTCTTCCATATTAGATTATTATTGAATTCCTTTAAAGTGATTCTAAAACTTTTACCTCGATATCAATTTTGTCTTAGGATTTTAAGGACTTATGAGTTAGTGAAATATCTGATCCTGTATAAATTAAGACAATATTTTTAGGCAAACCATATTAATTTTATGAGAATAAAATGATGTATCCAAATATTGACTCACCTATTTACTCGTCATTTATTTTCCAAAAGTTTCAGTTTCTTCTTTTTTCAATGAGGCTTAAATTCAATGAGGCTACAGATTCATTCTCAAAAAACAAAAACAAAACAGAAGAAAATTAATCTTGGCAATATTTTATTTTTTTCTGCTCAGTGGAAAGTGGCATCTGAAAGAAGTTACCTGTATGAACAAGTTAAGTTCCCATCACCTGCAGAAAATTGCGAGTATCACAATTATAAAGTTAGCTATATACCTAACTCCATCTAGTTTTTAATGTCTCACACTTTTTCTAGTCTACATATATGGAGTTTGCATATAAAATATTAAAATTTCAATGTACTCAAATTTAGTTAATAATAATAATAATAATAATTATTATTATTATTATTATTATTATTATTATTATTATTACTACGATACTGGGGATTGAACCCATGGGCATTCTACCTCTGTGCTACATCCTTAGCCCTATTTTCTATTCTTTGTTTTGAAACAGGGTCTCACTAAGTTGTGGAGGGCCTCACTAAGCAGCTGAGGCTGGCCACAAACAGGGATCCTCCCATCTCAGCCTCCCAAGTACTAGGATTATAAGCATAGGCCACCACACCCAGCTAGTAAAATTATTATTTATGACTTTTTTGAGTTTAAGACTTTTTACATCAGAGACAAATTATATTCCATATTATTTTTTCCAAAGTTACTGTAAATTTAAAAATGTGTTTCCTTTTTTACATATTGCTATATAATATATATATATATATATACATATATATATATGCTAAAATTTGCAACATTTGGAAATTTTAAGTGGTTTAGCATAATCTATTTTAGGTCAAAATATTTTAATATACATCTATTGGTGTATCATAATGTAATTTATACTGATAGTGACATATATGCACATGGCACTCAGTGAATAAAACTTTTATATTTCAACCTTCAATAATTTGAAATTTGTTTTTTAGCAAAATGAGCAAAAAATACCTTTTTTCAAATTCTAAATAAGACTTTCTCAATACCATTTTTTAAATAATTAATTCTTCCATAATTAATTTAAATGTCATCTTTGTTAGAAATATTTCTAGTTAGGCATGGTATCTCATGCCTGCAATCCCAGTACTTGGGAGGCTGAAACAGGAGGATCACAGATTGAAGCCAGTCTCAGTAACTTAGTGAGATTCTGTTTCCAAATAAAAAATAAAAGCAGTGTGACAGTGAAGTTCAGAGGTATAGTGGGCTTGGATTTAATCCTAGCATTACAAAAACTAAAATTATAAATATTTCCACACAAGAATATGAAGAACTCTCTAGACTTTAGATCTTCTATATGTATTATTTATCATTAACTCCTGTCTTACATACTATCATTACATTTACCATAGTTTTAAAATATATCTAGATATGCTATAAAATATACCTAATCCTTTTTTATGTCAACTTTTCAACGGCAAGTTTTTAAAATTTCTAAAGCTGTGTGAAATTTTAGAAATTGTGTGTGTGTGTGTGTGTGTGTGTGTGTGTGTGTGTGTGTGTGTGTTGCTGGGATTAAAATCAAGTGCATTTTACCTAAGAGCTAGACATCCATCCATATATATATAATTTGGAAACAGATTTTATTCAGTTGCTTAGAGCCTTACTAAATTGTTGAGGCTGGCTGTGCTAACCTGAGATCCTCCTAACTCCTGAGTACTTGTATTATAGGTGTACACCACCATGCCTGGCTTAAAAACAGATATTTTATTTTAAAAGTAAAAATAAAATTTAAATACAAATTTTAATGTGGTTTTGCACTGTATTATTTATAATGTTTAAATTGTAATCTGAGTTTGGACAGTATTGTATGTAATGTTTAAATTGCTTTGCTAAGAACTGATATCTTGTACCATTAAATCCTCTAAAATCAAATAAATTTATATATTTTTTCAGAATCAGTTTTTATTTCTACCAAAAGTAAAGCAATATAGGATAATTGCTTAAAAATAAAGTGGACCCAACAATCACTATTTTATTGAGTATTGAGATTTTCAGTAATTAAAAATATATTTTTCTATTGTTTAGAGTTTTTCTGAGAATTAAATAGGCAAGGCAAAAATATGGGCAGTATAATGTACAAAATAAACCATAATAATCACTTGCTATTTTTATTTCTTATACAGAATTTTTACACATTTTATTAGATTTATTTTAATGCTATTGTAAATATTTTTAGAATTGTTATTGTTAAAATTTATCTTATAGTGTACTATTTATATATATTGTTAAAAGAAATCATATATTGATCTTTTCAACCTACTAGTACCTTCACTTTGTAATATGATTCTGTAGTATTTTCAGTTGGGCTGTAAAATTGTCTGAAAATAGTGAGGATTTGTTACTGCTTACCCAACTCATTCCCCTAATTTATGTTTTGTTTTTAGCAGTCATGTCTTGGCTCAAAAGCTTCAGAATAATAATGAATAATAAAATTCATGAAGGATGATTTTCTTTTTTCTGATTTTAGATATTTATCACATTTCATCCCTAATTTGATATTTACTGTAGGATTTTTACTAAAATGTTTTCTCTAACTTATAAAAGAAGGTCCTTTATATTCTGTTTTATAATTTTTAAACGTTTGATTGTGCACTAAATTTTAGTGATTTTTTTTCTTTATGTGATTACTATGTGGTTCTTGTATGTCCTTTAATCTTTACTCTGAAAAGTTATTTAATTTTCCAGTGTAGGAGTATAGTTATACTACTGAGAAGTCTAACTGACAGATTTCATTCTCTTTCCAACGTCCATCAATAACCATTTGAGGCATGAGGGGATTGTGTGCAGAGAGCAATGAAATGGTCAGAAATAGAGATTGGTAGTTTCTAGAAGTGCTGTGCTTTAAAATTAGGTCTTCCATTCATTAATATTATGAAAACATTTGAAATTCAGTAATATTACATAGAGTGCTAGGTATCAGCACTTTTGTATATGTAATATGTGGTTAAACTCTCTCAAAACAATAAAAACAGTTATTCCATTAGTTGTAATGAGTTGATACATATTTTAGCTAACCTTAGATGGAAATCTTGCAGGGTCTTCTATATATGTAGAAAGATGAGCCGGGCGTGGTGGCGCATGCTTGTAATTCCAGCATTCGGGAGGCTGAGACCAGCTTCAAAATAAAGAATAAAATATAGGGCTGGGGGTATAGCTCGGAGGTAGAATGCCCCTGAGTTCAATCCCCAGTACCGAAAAAAAAAAAAAAAAAAAAAGAAAAAGAAATTTTAGAATGACATTCTAAACACAGGGTAGGTTTTAGTCAGAAGACAGAATGTGGCTCAGAATAAAGGAAGAGGTAAGGACCTCTTCCTCCAGCTTATGAAGCAATACCTGGGGCATAGTTCATAGAACAGCAATGGTTTTGACAGCTCTAGGAGATCATGCTCTTTTCTCTGCAGGATTTGTCTCAAAATAGCTGCATTCCTTGGTAATTGTCTACAACCTGCTGCACAGATACCATGGGAAAATAGTACATTTTTACACGTTTCTTTCCTTTCTTGGATGTCAAGTTGTTGCAATCAGTACTTTAAGACTTTATTACTTTTTGCATTTCACACCTTTTCAGTCTTCTTTTCAAATGTCCACATCCTGCTTTACTATAAATAAAATACTACTAGTAGTAAGATATTTTACTAGTAGGAAATGTCTATAAGAATTACTTTATTGTTTTTTATTTTTTAAATTTTTTTGTAATAATTGGTGCATTGTTATCATACATCTTTGATAGGTACAAGCTGATAAAGGCATATATGCACACATTTCTCATTTAATCCCTTCCCCAATTCCCACCCCACTCCCTCCCCCTCCCTCCTTCTCAAGTTCAGTTTAGTGATTGGCCTTGATGTATTTGTGCAAGTACATCATGTGCTTTAGGGTGTCCCCACCCTGTCCATCCCCCTCAGTTAAGTCAACTTCTTTGCTCATCTAGGGTTCCTCCTTTTTTCATCTGGAGACCCTCTTCAGCCTCGTCTTCTCCCTAGCTTCCATATCAGGGAGAACATATGCTTTTTTACTCTTTGCGACTAACTAATCTCACTTAACATAATGTTTTCCAGTTGCATCCATTTGCCTGCAAATAACATGATTTTGTTCTTCTTTATAGCTGAGTAAAACTCCACTGTGTACATATCCCATAGTTTTATAATGGACATCTGTCATGGACATCTTGGCTGGTTCCATAGTTTGATAATTGTGAATTGTGCAGCTATAAATATAGATACACATGCATTGATCTGATAGTTTAGTTCCCATCCTTTTGGGTAGATACCCAGAAGTGGATCATATGGTAGGTTCATTCCCATTCATCTGAGGATCCTCAATACTGTTTTCAAAGTGGTTGCACTAATTTGCAATCCCACCTACAATGTATTAGGGTTCCCACTTCTCCACACACTGACAGCATTTTTTGTTGTTCCTGTTTTTTTTTTTTTTGTTGTTGTTGTTGTTGTTATCATTGACATTCTGATTGAAGTTAACTGAAATCTCAAGGTAGTTTTGATTTGCATCGCTCTGATTGATAATGATGTGGAACATTTCCTCATACATTTATTGGCCATTTGTATATCTTCTTTTGGAAAGTGTCTATTTAGGTCCTTTGCCCATTTTTAATTCAGTTATTTGTTTTCTTAGCTGTAATTTTCTTGAGTTCTCTGTATAGCCTAGATATTATACCTCTATCAGAACAGTAGCTGACAAACATTTTCTCCCACTCTGTGGGCTCTTTGTTGAGGTTCTTGATAGTTTCCTTTGCTGCACAGAAGCTCTTAAGTTTAATGCAATCCCATTTATTAATCTTCCTTTGAGTTGCTTGTGCTTTGGGGGTCTTGTTGAGAAAGTTTACCTGTGCCTATGTGTTGAAGTGTTGGGCCTATGCCCTCTTCAAGTAGCTATAAGGTCTCTGGCCTAACTTTGAGGTCTTTGATGCACCTTGTGTTGACTCTTGTGCAGGATGAGAAAGTGGGGTTTATTTTCGTTTTCCTGCATATGGTTAACTAGTTTTGCCAACACCATTTGTTAAAGAGGCTATCTCTTTTCCAGTGTATATTTTTGGCTCCTTTGTCAAAAATCAGTTGACTGTAAGCCTGTGGGTCTGCTTCTGATACTTCTATTCTGCTCCATTGGTCTATGTGTCTGTTTTGTGGCAACACCAAGCTGTTTTTATTACTGTGGCTTTGCCACAGTAATAAGTTTGAAGTCAGGTATTGTGATACCTCCTGCATGGTTCTTGATGCTAAGGACTACTTTGGCTACCCTGGGCTTTTTGTTATTCCAAATGAATTTAAGGACTGATTTTTCTATGTCTGTGAGGTGTGACCTTGATAATTTCATGGGTATTGCATTGAATCTGTAGATCATTTTTGGGAGGATGGCCATTTTGATGATATTTATTCTACCTATCCAAAGGAGCATGGAATATCTTTCCATCTTCTAAGGTCTTCATCAATTTCTTTTTTCAACTTTTTATAGTTTTCCTTATAGAGGTCTTTTACCACTTTGGTTAGGTTGACCCCTAAGTATTTAATTTTTCAGGATGCTATTGTGAGTGCAATTGTTTTCTGATTTTCTTTTTCAGTGGTTTTATGGTTGGCATACAGGAAAGCTTCTGATTTTTTAAGATTGATTTTGTATCCAGACACTTTGCTGAATTTGTTGTTCAATTCTGTATGTTTTTTGGTTGACTTTGTTGGGTCTTCTAAGTATACTATCATTTCATCTGCAAAAAGGGATAGTTCTAGTTCTTCTTTCCCTATTTTTACCCCTTTCATTTCCTTTTCCTGCCTTATTGCTCTGGCTAGAGTCTTAAGTACTATATTGAACACAAGAGATGATAATGGACATCCTTGGTTTGTTCCTGCTTTTAGTGGGAACTGTTACAGTTTCTCTCCATTTAATATGATATTGGCTGTGGGCCTATTGTATATTGCCTTTATGATGTTGAGGCCTGTTCCTTCTATTCCGATTCTCTAAAGTGCTTTTAGCGTGAATGGGTGTTGGATCTTGTCAAATGCTTTTCCAACATCAATTGAGATGACCATGTGATTTTTGTCTTTGATTCTGTTTATGTGGTGAATTACATGGATTGTTTTTCATATGTTGAACCAGCCTTGCATCCCTGGGATGAACCCAACTTGGTCGTGGTTAATGCTTTTCTTGATATGGTTTTGAATGTGCATTGCTAGTATCTTGTTTAGCAGTTTTGCATCTTAGTTCATCAGTAATATAGGCCTATAGTTTTCTTTTCTTGAGCTGTCCTTATTTGGCTTTGGTATTCATGTGATGTTGGCTTCAAAGAATGTGTTTGGGAGGGTCCTGTTTCCTTCTATTTCATGGAATAGTTTGAGGAGTATTGGGATTAGCTCTTCTATAAATACTTTTTTTGTTTGTTTGTTTTTGTTTTTTGTGTTTTTTTTTGCGATACTGGGGATTGAACTCAGGGGTGTTCTACCTCTGAGCTCTACCCTCAGCCCTATTTTTATTTCTTTATTTTGAAGCCGGGTCTCACTAACTTGCGGAGTGCCTCACTAGGTAGCTGAGGCTGGCCACGAACCCGGATCCTCCGGTCTCAGCCTCCCAAATGCTGGGATTACAAGCGTGTGCCAACATGCCCGGCTCTCTATAAATGTTTTTTAAAATTTACTTGGAAAACTACCTGGCCCTGAGCTTTTGTTTGATGGTAAACTCTTGATTGCTGTTTCTATCTCTTTGATTGTTATTGGTCAGTTTAAGTTTTCTATATCTTCTTGACTCAATTTAGGAAGGTTATATGTATCTAGAAAACTCTCAATTTCTACTAGATTCTCCATTTTGTTTGAGTATAGTTTTTTGAAATTGTTTCTGATGATACTCTGTATTTCCATGCTGTCAGTGGTAATATCACCTTTTTCATCTCTTATTTTGGTAATTTAAGTTGATTCTCTCTTTGTTCTCTTTCTTTTGGTTAGGTTGACCAATTGTTTATTTATCTTGTTTATTTTTTCAAGAAACCAGCTTTTGGTTTTGTTGATTTTCTGTATTGCTTTTTAAATCTGTACTTAATTTCTACTCCAATTTTCATGATTTCCTGTCTTCTATTAGCTTTGGGATTGGAGTGTTCTTGTTTTTCAAGTGCTTTGAGCTGAATCATTAGGTGATTTATTTGGTGATTTTCTGTTCTTCTTATGTGGTCAATAAGTGCTATAAATTTTCCTCTTAGTACTGCCTTCAAAGTTTCCCAGAAGTTTTAATATGTTGTGTCTCTGTTTTCATTGGTTTCTAGGAATTTTTTAACTTCTCCCCTTACTTCTTCTATGACCCAATCCTCATTCAGCAATGTGGTGTTCAGGCTCCATGTGTTCACATGTTTACTCTGGGTATTCTTAGAGTTGATTTCTAGTTTCACTCATGGTGGTCTGAAAAGATGCAGAGAATTATGTTACATTTTTTGAATTTGCTAGTGCTCTCTTTGTGGCCCAGAATGTGGTCTATTTTGGAGAAGGTTCCATGTGCAGCTGAGAAAAATGTGAATTCAGCTGTAGTTGGGTGAAAGAATCTATATGTGTCTAATAGGTCCATGTAGTTTATGGTATTGTTTAGGTCTAAAGCATCTCTACTGATCTTTTGTTTAGAAGATCAGTCTAGTGATGTGAGAGGAGTATTGAAGTCTCCTAGTATTAGTATACTGGGATCTATATGTGTCTTTATATCATAGAGAATTTGTTTTATGAAAGTGGTTGCACCTATGTTTGGGGCATAGATATTGATAATTGTTACTTCCTCTTGCTCGATTGTTCCTTTCACTAGTAAAAAATGACCTTCTTTGTCTCTTCTGATAAGCTTAGGCTTGAAGTCTAATTTATCTGATATCATGGTTACTACTCCTGCTTATCTTCGAGTTCCATTGGCATCGATTACCTTACTCCAGCCTTCACCTTTAATTTGTGGGAGTCTTTGCTTGTAAGGTGTGTTTTTTGCAGGCAGCATATACATGAATTCTGAGTTTTGATCCATTTTGCCACTTTGTGTCTTTTTATTGGAGAGTTTAGACTATTTATATTCAGTGTGATTATTGAGAGATGATTTTTAATTCCTAACATTTTGAGTTTTGACTTCTGCTTTTTGTGGTGTTTATTCTTCTTTGTTTAGTTGTTTCCTTCCTGGAAATTATTGTTTCTCTGATTCTGATGTTTACTTGTTAGTTCTTCTTTGTAGTTAATATCATTGAGTATTTTCTCTTGTGCTGATTTGGAAGACATACTTTTTTCAGATTCTGTTTGTCATGGAAGATTTTTATATCCCTGTCAATTTTGAGAGAGAGTTTTGCTGGATAAGATAATCTTGGCTGCAAGTTATTTTCTTTCAGAGTTTGGAATATGTTACTCCAGCCCCTCCTGGCTTTCATGACTTGATTTGGGATGTCTGGAGTGACTCTATTTGGTTTGTCTTTGAATGTCACTTGGCCTTTTACTCTTTCTGCCTTTAGAATTTCTCCTTAGCCTCTACATTAGTCAACTTGAATATTATGTAGTGTGGTGAATCTCTTCTTTGATGTTGTCTGGAGGGAGTTCTATATGTTTCTTGTACCTATGTGTCAACTTCTCTTTCTATGTTTGGAATATTCTCTGATATTACTTCTTTGAAAAGCTTTTTTATTCCATAAGTTTCAACTTCTAATCCCTCTTCTATGCCTATTATACTTAGGTTAGCTCTTTTAAAATTGGCCCAGATCTCATCCATGTCCAATTCATACTGTTGAATTTTTTAAAATTATGTATTATAGATTCATTTTTGGAATGGTCATCTTCTAAGAGTGATATTCTATTTCCAATATGTTCTATTCTACTGTTTATAGTTTTTATTGATGTCTTCACTTCAGTTATTGCATCTTTCACTTCCCTTTCATTCCTTTTCAGGTCATCAGATACTTTGTTTACTTGTTCCCTTATTTCTTTCCAACTCTCCCTACATTATTTCCTAAAATCCTATATTGTTTCTAGTATTAAAGATCTGAATTGTTCTTCTGGTAATCTCTGCCATTCTGGGTTGGTGAAATCTGTTATTGAGGGGTTGTGTAGCTCATTGTTTCTTTGCTATTTTTCCTTCCCATGGTACCCCTGTTCTTAAATTTATATCTTTGCTCTCTTGCAAGTTTTCTCATCCAATCTCTGCAGTGGAGGTTTAGAGGTGTCTGCTGGTATATACAGGGTTAGGTTTTGTTCAGTGGTAAAGGTTGGGTGAGAAGTCACAATGATGAATGTAAGAAGAGGGTAAATTAGAGTGTATGGTTCAGTGGAATAAGAGGTTGTGTATGTTGAGGTGATATACTGTAAAGATTAAGGATGGTAGATATGTCAGGGGATTCTGGTAGTCAATGTAGAGTTTTAATTGTGGTAGTATGAGATGGTCTTGATATGAGACAGGGAAAAAAGAAAAGAGAAAAGAAAAAGTGTTGAGGAGAAAAATATATGTGGGAGAGAGGGAAGGAAGCTTGTAAAAGGAGGAGAATCAACAAACTAAGCAAAAAACAAAGCAAACAAACAAACAAAAAAAAACAAAGCAATCAATCATCCAAACAAGCATAAATAAATCAAGGCAATACAAAACAAAAACATAGTAAAACAAATAAAACATCACACACACACACAGACACACACACAAAAAAAAAATAGCAAAAACCAAAACAATGGCAACAACAAGAAACAAATACAAAAACTCTGCTAGTTTTAAGTACAGAGGTTAAATTTTCAATTGTGTCTCTGTCATTCTTATTTGCTCTGTCAGTGCAGGCAAGGGGTTCTGCTGATGCCTCTCCATCTGCAAGCTTGTGTCTTTTCACTCTACACAGGGCCTGTCTGCATCTGTCTCTCTCTGCCTTTGCTGGTGGTGGGAGTGCAATCTATATGCCAGACCTCTTCCAGGGTACGTGGAAGTTCCTTATGCCCTGTGTGCACTGGGACCCTCCTGCACTTCTGCTCTATCCAATCCCTTGAAGGGCTGGTGACTGAGTCTGCCCTTTGTATAGGGGCCGTCGCTCCCTGGGGGTGCAATTGAACTGATATTCTGGTTCTAGTGGGAGAGGTAATCTGTGGTGTCCCAGGTGTTCTTGATCACTGATGATCCTGTGGGGATATGCCACCTGATTAGGGTGTGGAATTCCATAGTCGTTACTCCACTTTTAGTCCTTGGGTGCGTAGGAGGTCATTGGAGGTCTTGGTGCTAATAGATGCTGCTCCTGTTGACTGCCAAGATGGCGGCTGGCAACATGGCGGCCCCCGGTTTGCAGTGTGTGTCACTGCAGCGTGCATGCGTGTGCCGGCTTTCACTGCTTGGTTAGGATGTGGAGTTCTGGAGTCACTTACTCCATGCATGGGTGGCCAGCTTAAAGGCTTAAAGGTCACCGAGGCCATGGCTCCGCATCTTGGGGCTGCTACTGCATAGTCAGGCTTTCTGGGGTCTCTCCCTGGGTGGCTTTCTGGGGTTTCTTTAGTTGTAGTACAAATTTCGTTGTTTTATTCTCTTATTTTCACTTTTTTTCTTCTGTAAAGAAGCTGCTTTTATGGCAGATTTAATTTGAGTTCACAGCACTTGAGGAGAGGTGTTTCACTCAGAAGCCCCCTTGGGCTCACTTTATTGTTAAAATATGGTCATGTACTGCTCTTTTCAGAGCCTTCGCTGGATCTATACTTTGTTTTTGTTTTCTATAGTGCTGGGGATAGAACCTAAGGCCTTACAAATTATAGGCAAGTGCTGTACCACTGAACTGTATGCCCAGATTTTTCCCAATTTCATTTTTGAAAAGGGATTTTGTTATATGCCTAGGTTGGCCTCAAATTTGGAAACCCCCTGCCACAGATTTCCCAGTAGCTGGGATTACAGGCTTGTACCCCATGGTACCTAGATTCTTGAAGTGTGTGTATGTGTGTGTGTGTGTGTGTGTGTGTGTGTGTGTGTGTGTGTGTTTAACTATTTTTTGTTGATTTCAGTTGACATACATCCTCCACACTGTCCCATGCTTCTCCAGCCAGCATGCAATACAGGCATAAGGAGGGATATCATGTTATGCAAAATAACTTTGTTGATGAAAGAGGGCACTTAAAAACATATTAAAACATACTGAAAGATACTATCGGAGTTTAATCATAGATTTTGAAATTAAATTGACAGGTATGTGAAATCTATTCTTTCATATACCAGAGAAAATTTCTACTTTATAGGTCCAATGTAAGGAATCGCAAGATTATATTTTTCAGTGCTTAAACTTTTTCTAAGAATACAGCTTGCATTCAATAATGACAACAGTTAGTACCCTGGCTTTTCCAAAGACTACCTACTTCATGGATTTTTCTGCCATCTCCTCCTATGTAAGAATGGGTTCCCCTCTCCAATTCTTAGTGTGTCATGTTAGACACATTAGATGACACAGAACATGGATGTTGGGGCATGAACAATAGAAGGTAAAAGAATGTGACCATAGGAAGAACAAGTTACACTAAACTAAAATGAGAGGTATTTTTATCACAGCCAGATTCTAACCTCCTGGAGAGTGCAGTGTCTGCAACAGATTGTGAGAAAATTTCTCTATTTAAATAAAGTCATCAATGAAATTGTTAGTGATTGGCTCTCCCTTTCATTGAGAGAACTGTAGTACATTGGTCAACAATGGGTTCTAAAAATGGGGCAACCTCACTGTCCCATTTATTTTTTGTACTTGTGATTGAACCCAGGAGTCTTTATCTCTGATCTACACTGCCAACTCATTTTTATTTTTTATTTGAAAATACAGTCTCATTAAGTTGTTGAAGTCCTTGCTTAGTTACAGAAGCCAGCCTCAAACCTGAGAATCTCCTGTCTTGGTCTTCCTAGCACTTGGATTACATGAGTACATCATCATGCTAAGCTTCCCCAATCTTTTTCTTTGAGATAGAGTGTATCTGTGTTTTGCATGCTGCAGGGTATAAAATATTCTCTTTTCTCAACCTCCCAAATACCTGTGACTATAGGCATTTACCAACATGCCCTGCCATAATCCTTATTATAAGCACTATAAAATTGTCTAAGTTGTGTTAGTAGTACTTTTTAAGGAATTTGAAGGTCATTGGATGGCATACTTAAGAATTATTTGTAAATAATTAAATAATAAGGTTTTTACAATGTAGAAGTATCAAAGAAATAGAAAAAAAACACATTATTTTCTATTTGGATTAGAAAGTTGAATTGTGGCTTATTGTAAATGAGAAAGAGAGCTCTTCAGTTTCTCATAAGCCTCCTTTTACATGAACATCAGTGCAATCATTATGTAATAAAACTTTTATTGGGCATTTTTATTCATATCACAAGCTTTTTAAGAGTTTTCCCCTGTGCTAACACTATACCACATATTGAAACAACAAACAGGAATAACTTTGAACTCCCATCTTTAAAGTTTTGCCAGACTAATAGGAGACAGACATACATAAATGAGCAACTGCAGTTCTTCAGAAATGTTTTGTTAGTTTTATTAAGTGTTATTTTATTATCTTTGAACTTAAATATATTGCAATTACCAAGAAATTATAAAGTAAAGAAAAGGGAAAGCTTGTGTATTTTACTCACCCAAAGGAAGTAGTTAGCATTGCAAAGTTAAAGTCAATCATAAATTAGTAAAATAACGACATATCTTATTCTTAAAAAATCTAATGAGAGTTCTCTACTGCTTGATTAATTAAGACACATAAATATATATTTATATTCAGTGTAATAGATGGCAGTGAGTATACAGAAAGAAAGAAGACATTTAAAGTTCAAAAATATGAAATATTAAAAGTTAAAAGATATGGAGTAAAAACTGAGAATTGAAAAGGAATGCCAAAGAAAAAGAAAAGAGAATTGGGACAAAGTAGAAAAGTTTTATACTGAACTAATGATACAAATAATTATCTGCAAGCATCCAATCTTCACAATTAGGGTAAATGAGGATAAATTCATACAAAATTGCAGGTCCATTCTGTGGTAGATAGCTTGATAATAATCCCAGAAAAGTCCATATCTCAATCCCTGGAGCCTGTGAATATGTTATTCAGTGTAGCAAGGGAACCTCTGGAATGTGATTAAGGATATGTCCTTGGTTTGGAAACATTATTATGGATTTTCCAGAGGTTCCCATTAAATTAACATAAATCCTAAAATATCAAGCTGTAGTCAGAGAGTTGTGACATGAGGATTTTACTTTTTGCTATTTTGGAAGATGGAGGAAGAGGTCCATAAACCAAGAAATGCAGGCAGCTTATAGAAGCTATAAAAGGCAGGGAAATGCTCTAAACATTGATATGCATGTGTTACTATAGTAATCTGGTTTCAGTCTCTTTGGGAAGGTACCCAAGAGTGGTATAGCTGGGTCATATGGTAGTTCCATTCCAATTCTTCTGAAGAACCTCCACGCTTATTTCCAAAGTGGCTACACTAATTTCCAATTCCATCAAAGATGTATAAATATATGGAGTTCTTATTTCCCTACACCCTTAACAACATTTATTTTTTTGTATTTTGACATTCTAATTGTGGTTATTTTAATTTTGATTTTCATTTCTCTGATTGATGATGTTGAATACTTTAATATAATTATTGGCCATTTCTATATCTTCTTTTGTGATCTATTTATTTCACTTGCCCATTTTATTGGGTTATTTTTAAGTACTATTTCTTAACTTATTTGATTATTCTATATGTTAGTCCTCTATCAGAGGAGTAGGTGGCAAATATCTTCCATTCTGTCAGCTCTCTCTTAAGGTTATTGATGTGTGTGTGTGTGTGTGTGTGTGTGTGTGTGTGTGTGTGTGTGTGTGTGGTCCTAGGGGCATTCTACCTCTGAGCTACATCCCCAGCCCTATTTTTTATTCTTTATTTTGAAACATGGTCTCACTAAGTTGTGGAGTGCCTCACTAGGTAGCTGAGGCTGACCACAAACCCAGATCCTCTGGTCTCAGCCTCCCGAATGCTGAGATTACAAGCATGTGCCACCATGCCCGGCTGATTATTGATGGTTTCTTTTGCAGTACAGAAGCTCTGTGATTCAATGCAATCCCACTTAATCCTTATTTTACTTTCTTGTTTCTTGGAGTCTAAATGAAGTAAGATCTACTAGTGCCTATAGGTTGGAGTGTTGGCCTATGCTCTCTTTGAGTCATTGCAAAATCTCTGGTTTAATTTCCTGTCCTTTGACCTATTTTGAATTGACTCTTGTACAAAATGAGGATATGGGGTTTAACTTCATTTTTCTCTATATGGATAGCCATTTTATCCAACACCATTTGTTTAAAATGAAAACAGATTAGATCAACATTTGACTTGACCAAAACAAATAGTTGGAATTAAGAATTTTGTAAATTAATATATGTAAAAGTCTAAAAAGGAATAACCATCAACCTAAACTTGTGAATCCAGTGAAAAAAGAATTGTTCAAAAATAATAACAATTCTTAGGGTTTAATTACCACAATTGAAAAACAGAAAAAGAAAATGATAACAGAATTGATTTACTTTAAGATAGACCAAACCCATCAAGCTTGCCACCTAATAATAATCTTCATTGAAGTAAAATCTAAGTAATGTTTTTCAAAATATGGTACTTACAGCAATAGCATGATAATTTTCTGTAAATTTTTGAGAAGTAAAATGTTGAAAAAAATAAAAATAAGTGGGCCTTAGGTACTCATAGGGGACTGTTTGAGGGACATCTTTCTACTCTTGCAGCCCAAGGGATATTAAAATCTTTGAATTCTCAAATCCTTTATATAAATATAACTGTAATGAAAATAATTGTTACATTGTTTGTGGGATAAAGATAAGAAAAACTATACACGTGTTCAGTACAGAAGCAGTATTTTTAATATTTTGATTCAGGTTTGGTTGAATGCAAAGATGAGGAATCCATAGGCATGAAGGGCTGATTGTAACTATCAAAACAGATACTGGTTAAATATGATAAAACAAACCATCCATTCATGATGACAACTTTTAGCAAACTAGGAGTAGAAATAAATTCTGTAGTTAATTTAAAATATTCCAGAGAATAATTATAGCAAATGGTACACTTAATGCATACATCTACCCTTTCCTATATAAACTGAGAGATTAAATAAACATTTATAGTAAATCTCATAATTTATGTTAAACATTGAACTAATGAGAGAACATAGCCAGAACAAAAGACAACATAAAAGTACCACAATAAAAGTACCATCAACATAAAAGGTCTATAAGAGCTAAAATTATATATATATATATATCATGATAAATTTTGAGAAGTAAAAAATTGAAAAAATAAAAATAAGTGGGCCTTAGGTACTTATAGGCGATTGTTTGTAGCTGACATGAGTTTATAATTATTGAACAAAGAATATTACTTTTTACTTCAGTGCAGTTTGTCAAACTGTAGCTTAGAAAAATAGTTGCATTTTATTATATAAAAAAACTTGTAGAAAGTATCCCATGTACTCTTTCAAGCCTATGAGAGATGAGACATCCAAAGAGAATGGTTTTCTTATAAGTACCCTAAGTTTCCCCTTAATCATATAACTGTTTGATGTTATATATCCTAGCTATCTCAATGAATATAACAGAAACTTTTCCACATTATACGTGAAAAAAGACTGAAGTCACTCTCAAAAGTCAAAAATAACATTGTACTATAAAATTGGGATTCTGACAGTCAGTCACCTTTGACGATGCAGAGCAAGCCTTGGGATGTTTTGATTAATGAGTGTAAATACTCAGTGGAATGTTTCTTGGTAAAACAATACAATGTGAAGTGTTAGCTATGGTTTTAGTTCTTTAAAACTGTGTTTGTGTCAAGTAATTATAGACACACTGCTATCTAAATAGGAAACAACAATTTCATTATGAAACCATTTTTGAATTGAAAAAATACTTTCTTTTTTTCAGTAAATTGTACTCACGGTTCAGCAAAATATACATGTATAATCATTATTCCTAAAAATGAACAAATATTTATGAGGTATCTATCATGTGGAGCTACAGATATGCTTAACTATACAAAGTAATATTTAAAATATTGTGATATCAAAACCATAAACATTCAGCAACATCTGTGGTTGTAAAAGCTTCAGGATTTTAAGTATTTACAAAATCTAAATGAAACCAAAGGCTTACGTCTCAAATTCCAGCCATTGTAGAAACAAAAATTACATAAATTATATTTCTCTCTGCAATTCACTAATGAAGTCTAATATAATCCTCCATTCCTCACTGTGGTCAGTTTAAAAGTGACAAAGATTTTTTACAATTTTATGAATATATTAGATTTAGAACTACTGTATAGATATGTAATGTGTTTTTAATGTGATTGGGTTTGCTTGTAAGCACTGATTAATTTGAGGAATGCCAAGTTAATCTTTCTGTATTACAATATGTATGTGGTAATAGGAAACCACAAATTCATTTTAATAATCTGAACAATAGAAGATGAGAGTCAAATTTCCCAACTGGATATTATTACTTAAAGCAATGTTGAGAGAAAAAAATTGGCTTTATAAAGATAGATAAAATTCACTTTTAACAAGCATGCTTGATATCATTTGTCCAGTTGTCTTCTTTGAGATAAAATATGTATACTATTTCCAAGCAATATACATTCTAACTTACCTTTTTTCCATTTAACAACCTGATTTATAAAATTATTTTAAAATAAAGGATAGAAGTTTAATTTGTTCATGTTTCTGAAGGCAAGGAAGTCCAAGAGTGTGGTTCTAGCATCTGCTCAGCATCTTGTGAGGGCTTTCTTGCTGTATTGTAACATAGCAAAGGGAATCACATGGTGAGACAGAGCACGGGTGTTAGATAATATCTTTCTTTCTCTTCTTATAAAGCCATGAGTACCATCATAGGGACCCAACCTCATGACCTCATTTAATCCTAACTACTTCCCAAAGACCCTTCCTCCCAATACCATAAGATTCTTAATAATGTATAATATCTTTTATCAAAAGATAAATTACTGATAAAACATGACATTTTTTAAAATCTGATGAGCTGTGTATTTCAAATTATACCAGTGGAAGAAAAATTTTCATTAGAGTTATTTGCTTTAAAAAATGCTTTCTCTTGGGAACCGAAGGTGAAAATATAATAAAGCTGCCCTCTGAGAAATGTTTCTGAATTCATTTGCTGAATGAACTAATTACCCATTTGCAGACATCTCACCTAATTAAATCCAACAGAGGAATTTTCTAACATCGCTTTTGGAAGATAAAGTGCTTCTTGGCTTTATTGAACTTCATTTCAGAAATGAAGAAAGCTAGAGTCAATAAACATTTTGAAAATTATTCCAAAGTATGAATAAAGTAGTGGGGTTCCAATTGCAATCTATTGCTTACATTCTGACCAGGGTATATGTTGTATGGAGATCTTCTAAGAGAAAGAATCATCAGTCATAAAACCTTAAAATTGTACATTCATCAGTATTCATTTAAAATAATTGTTACCATTTTAATGTTATTCTAATTAACTATTAAATAAAATATATTTAATGGTTAAATAATTCTTTATCTAATTAATTATTAAATACAAGATATGCAGTATCAATGCAACTGATGCATGATACTGTCACTGTCTCATGTAAAATTTGTCCTTCACAGCAACTTTTCTTAGTAACTCTGATAATAGTTTCAGATGGCAAATGACTAATTGTCTTTATAGAGAAAGTTATTCAGGAAAACAGAAAACCAAAACAGAAGTGTAAAACATACTGATGTATTGAAAATAAGTAAAAATAAATTTAGAGCGGTCTATTCCCTCCTATTATTGAACAAATGAAAGAAAGGCATGGCATGATGCTAAGTATTCATTGAGAAATAATTTTGTGGAAGGAATAAAATTGCACCATAGGGAATATTGGCATCTTGTGGAAGCTACCTGCAAAAAAAATTACCATTATTGGGGAGAAGAAAATTATGTGGTGGATAAAATATTTGAATTGAATATAATGAATATGATATTTCTTTTAACAGACAACCATTATCATACTCAATCAAAATAGTGGTGGTATGTTTTGTACTTGCTTTTCAGATGGAGAATATGCAGCACCATTTCAGATTCTGAGATGGTAACAATCAGTTACTGAAATGAAAGTACTAAAATTTGCAGCTCAATGGCTGTCACTTTATAATTAACTACTTGTTTTTTCATTAGCAGTTAACAAACCATTTCACCAGTGGAAAACTAATGAATATACATGAAACATCCTCATATTATTCTTATGATAATTAGCTTACAAAGAACCACTAAAAAGTATTAAACACCATAATAATATTAGCTTTCTTCATTTTTAAATTTCTGCTATTATATTTTAGCACTATGAGTTACAAACTGAAAATATGTAGTTGGAAATAAGTTTGATATTAGACTTAGCCTGTATAACAACACATTATTGAAATGCTTAAGAAGGAATTTCATTAAATAATTTGCTTGGTTAGCTGATTGAAATGGAACTCAATTTGCCCTGTATTCAAGGAAGAAAAGATGCCCTAACTCTCTTGTTAACATGTACATGTAAGGATAAAAGAGCAGTTTAATTAGGAGATAACTTCACATTAATTCCTCCCCCACTACATATTTCAAGAGACATGTCCTTTCCATAAATGTTTACACCTACATTACTTCAATAAAGGAGAATGGTATACTGTCCTCAGAGCAGAATGGGAGGGTATGCTATCTGATCTTGAGTTCTTAGTGCAGATGATGAGATTCTAAAGTTGCAGAGAATGCATACGCCTAGAATGACTATTGCTGTTGCTACTATTACTCCTCCCAGCAAGGAGGTAAATGATGGTCAGGTAGACACCAAGGATTGAAGCCGATTTACAAATGTCTTAGTTATTTCTGCCACTTTAATAGAGCTGGGCTCCCAATTATGTAGATCAATAATCTCCTGGTGTAACTTTAAAAAATCTTTTTTTTTCATCTTTCCCTTATTTGGTGCATTGTAATCACACACCTTTGTGAGGTACAAGCTAGTATAGGTAAGGACATCCATGCCCACATTTCTCATTTAACCCTTCCCCAATTCCTGCCCCACTCCCTCCTCCTCCCTCTTTCTCAAGATCAGTTTACTGATTGACTTTGACAGATTTACATGGGATAAAAATGCAAGCACTGTCTCACACAGGGCCTGGTAGTCAATGACGGGTTTGAATTTCTCAGGGCAACATCAACCTAAGATAGGTCTCGTTGAGTGACTCATCAAGACCCCATGATGGGTAAGATTAAGCATCTGGTAGGAAACAACCTAAGACAGGCACAGTCCTTCATGCATTTTAAAATAAAAACAGTGGAGTTGTGGGAGCCCAGATGGGCTCTCTCCCCCCTGGCAGTTGTTATCTGAATATATGAGTAATTATACTGACTCTGCTGCTATGGCTACATTGGTGTCTCAAAGTCTGGAGATTGCACCTAGGATGCTTAGATGAAAGACCCTCCCACTTCTTAGAAAATAAATATATGACCCTAAAGGATTATGGTTTTATGACTCTAGAAAGTTTTCTTGACCAGGCTATGTTAAGAATATGTGTTATAAGTGGAAAATGAAGAAGTGGTGCTATTTGTGTTCTGACAATGATTGATATGTCATAAATGTCTATGCAACCCTGTTGTACTCAAGAGATGTATAAAAATCCATGCTGAAAAAAAATAGGACTGGAGGTATAGCTCGGAGGTAGAATGCCCCTGAGTTCTATCCCCAGTACTGCAAAAAATAAATAAAGTTTCAGAGACCACTGAAACATGACAGACAAGTAAGAGACAATAATTGTGGCAGAGCATAGTGGAACACAGAATGTGACATATTGGAATCTATAGCCCTGAATCTTTTTTTTTTATTCTGAAAAACTAAGCAGATGAGAATCTAATAAATCACTAGTGTGTTTAGTCCATTTTCTGGAATGTTTCTTCTATTCCAATATCTGGTTTTCCATTGATTCAATATATTTTATTAGTAGAATATTGCCACCTTATTTTGTGAATTCTACAATGTATAATTGTATATCAGTGAATTTACACATTACTTCCAAACACAAAATACTCCTGTGATTTGGAGGCAGGAATTATATTGACTCTATCTATAGGTTTGGGGAGAAATGAAATATTTATTTTGTTGTCTTCCTGAAATGTGATACATTCCTCCATAGATCTTTCTATACAATTTAATATCTGGCACTTTTATTTGAGTAAGCCCTGCCCCTATTTGTGAAATATATTCTTAATTTAGTAGAATTAATTTTGAGTTCTCTACAGTTATGTTGTGCCCTATTGATATTTCAGCACCTACAGTTAGTAAAGATTTCATTGAAATATATTACTTCTTTTTTATAACACCTTAGAAAAAATTTTCCATGTATATACTTACTTTTTACTTCTAATATTACATAGATAATAAAATATACCATTAATATCAACAATGTGTCTCTCACATATGTAATGACAAGAACAATGCCATGTCTGAGGCATAAAGTATCCATAATCTAACACTATTGTTTTTAATTATAGCATCCATTGGTGATGGTTACTTGAATCTTTCAATATTTGCTTATTATGTTTACTGTTTCATTTAATGTCTTTTCTTTGTATTCCTTGTGATTTTCTTTTATGTAGTAATTGTTCATCCTCTTCAAATAATATGAATCAACAAAAACTAAGATTGTATGATCATATTAATAGTAGAATCATAGCCTTCATAAATTTTTGAATTGCATTGAAATGTATTAGAAGGCAAACAAAAAAGTAAAAAAAACTCAATAATGGCTTAAGTGTTTCCTTGAATATTACAAGGTGGTAGCCTAGAACCCAGCAACACTCAGTAACACTCAGAATATCATCCTCTTGTTTTGTTAATGTTTCTTTTAGTAGAATGGCCTATCATGTCATAGCTAGAAAAGTTACACTGATGATTCAGACTTTGTTATCTATTTCAAAGCAGGAGAAACTGATCAGGAGCATCATTTACTCCCAAATTTGACTTTAGTAATGAAGCAAAAACTTTCTTAACAACAGATCTTCTGCCCCAAATTTTTTTTAGTTTGCTGTATGTAAACTTTAAAAGAAAAAGAAAAAATAAATTATTTAAGCTTTACCAGGTTTTATTTTTTAATTATTTTTAATTGGTGCACTGTAATCATACATCTTTGTTAGGTACAAGCTGAAAAAGGCATACATGCACACATTTCTTGCTTAACCTTCCCCAATTCCCACCCCACTCCCTCGCCCTCCCTGTATCTCAAGTTCAGTTTAGTGATTGACTTTGATATGTTCATGAAAGTACATCATGTGCTTTAGGGTATACCTCCAACCCCCATAGCCTTCTGTTAAGTCAAATTCTTTGCTCACCTACAGCTTCTCCTTCTTCCTCTGGAGTCCCTCTTATGTCCCATTTTCTCCCTAGCTTTCAAATATTATTGAGAACACATGATTTTTACTTTTTCTGACTGAGTAATCTCATTTAACATAATGTTTTCCAGTTCCATCCATTTCTCTGCAAATAACGTGATTTTGTTCTTCTTTATAGTTGAGTAAAATCCCATTGTGTACATATCCCATAGTTTTGTAATCGATTCATCTGTTGACAGAATCTTGGATGTTTCCATAGTTTGGCAATTGTAAATTGTGCAGCTATAAACATGTATACACATGTGTTGATCTGATAGTTTGGTTTCCATTCCTTTGGGTAGATTCCCAGAAGTGGTATTGCTGTATCATATGGTAGGATCATTCCCATTCATCTGAGGATCCTCCAAACTGTTTTCCAAAGTGGTTGACTAATTTGCAATCCTACCAGCAATGTATTAGGGTTCCCACTTCTCCACACCTTCACCAGCATTTGTTGTTGGTGTTCTTGATTGCCATTCTGATTGGGATTAGGTGAAATCTCAAGGTAGTTTTGATTTATATCTCTCTGATTGATCGTGATGTTGAACACCTCCTCATACATTTATTGGCCACTTGTATTTCTTCATTTATGAGGTGTCTGTTTAGATCCTTTGTCCATTTTTTGATTGGGTTATTTGTTTTCTTAGCTGTGAGTTTCTTGAGTTCTCTGTATATCTTAGAAATTAGTCCTCTATCAGAAGAGTAGCTGGCAAAAATTTTCTCCTACTCTGTGGGCTCTCTGTTGAGATTCTTGATAGTTTCCTTTGCTACACAGAAGCTCTTTGGTTTAATGCAATCCAATGTATTGATTTTATTTTGTAAGCAGATGAAGAAAGATGTTTTAATAGGCATTGAGTTTTTAAACTATTCCATCATCTTAAAGCCTTAAGATCATCCACATAAAACTTCACAATTTTTTTCAGTGATCAACTCATTAAAGTAACATTTCCTATGTCTAATAGGGTCTGGTATCACTTTCATACCAATTATTTTATTTCTGATGAATTTTAGGCATGAAGAGGCTTAAAGTCCATCACCAGTCACTTTGCCAAAGGTTAGTCGATACTTCCTAGGCACTACCTCCCACAGTGTATGGGAACCAATCATCATCTACCTTTTATACCATCAGAATTATACTTGATTGGGATACTTGGTAATAAATGTAAATTGATTTTTATATCTTGTTATCTGCTATAGAAAACCGTTTTGTAATATCAGATAAGTGCATAGTTCTAAAAAGGTGCCATGTTTTACCCAATAACTTAGTAACTGATAACCTAAGAACTTATTAACATATAGTCCTTTCAGAAGCTACATAATCTATTTTTCTTTATAGTAGGATTATAGTTCTCTAGAGCTTCAGTGATCTGTCCATCATCATTCATGTAGTACTTTGCAGAATCAGAGGTCAAATCCAGGCAGCCTGACTTAAAAAAAATTTATACTCATAGACAAACCATGTTTATTATGAAAGTGGGTGTGTAGGTTTTCAATTGCTATTTCAGATAATTTTCTAGAGTCCTATACTCTTTCAATGAGAAGTAAAACCATTAATACATAAATAAATCTATTAATAGGAAAGGAAAATCACCAAGTGCTGTGTGCATGTAAGTTTGTCTCACTTTAAACTTTGCTGTGATATATAATTACAATGCACCAAAAACAGTACAACAGAAGGAACTTTATCATACATGAATTTGGGAAAATTGTACAGAAAATTGTCGTATAAAAACTAAAATTTAAACATTGTTACAAGGACTTTCCATCACTCTTAATTGTTAGCTCACTATACCTTATGTAACATTAACTTATTTTCTTGCATCAAACTAAAATTTCTATTTTAAATGATTCATCCAGGTTTTTCTTTTTTTTTTTTCTTTTTTTTTTTTTTTGTGGTACTGGGGATGGAACTCAGGGGCATTCTACCTCTGAGCTACACCCCCAGTCCTATTTTTTATTCTTTATTTTGAAACCAAGTCTCACTAAGTTGCGGAGTGCCTCACTAGGCAGCTGAGGCTGGCTGCGAACCTGGATCCTCCGGTCTCAGCCTCCCGAATGCTGGGATTACAAGCGTGCGCCACCACGCCCGGCTCATCCAGGTTTTTCTGAAGGATAGCACTCATTTTTAAAAAATATGTTTTCACTTCATGTAGGTAAATAACTGTCACTCTGATCAACTAATATCCATAATTGTGAGCTTGTTGTTGATTGTCTTGTCAGCCCTCCTACTGCTATAATTGTATTCATTATTCAATCTTTGGGATGGGAATACAAGCAAAACCTTGAAATGGCACACTGTGTGATGAGATAATGATCTCCAACTTTGAAAATCAGGGTTTCGAGATCTTTTTAATGTTTGTTTTCTGAAAATGCTCCAGCTTTCTCCCGATGTGTATATTACAGTGGGAGTCTATTAGCATGGTTCTGTGGCTGTGGGTTATATTTTTTGAAGTAATGAATACCAGAATTGTAATTGGGTAAAATAATGTAGGTTGCTTAAATAGATACATATATGTTTTTTCAAAACAATGTAATCCCTTGTGGCAGACAGTCCTTTGCAATCTTCTATTCCTGGGAAAAAGATGGATGTTGTAATAATACATCAAATACAGTTCAAATCATAGTGCTCCCCTGCTCAAAAAATGCTTAGTCAATTCCAACTCTCTAAAAATGAAACCTAATTTGCTATATAGACTTTCAAAATCAGCTCTTTTATTAATTGTAAAATATAGATTTTTGTTCCACATTTTAGCATTTATGAACCTGAGAAGAATCTCACAGTCACCATTTATTTAGCATGAGTCTTTCTTTGCAGTTGAGTTTCCATTGTCCTGTTTTCAAGTTCACTGAGTTCTCTTCTGCTTTTTCTAATCTGCTAAGATTATCCAATGTTATTCTTAATTATATATTGATTTTATGTGCTGAAATCTTATTGGACTTGCTTTTTAATTATAACAGATTTTTGGAGGAGTCTATAGGACTACATATGTATGTATATACGATTACATATATGATTATGCAAATGATTACTCACTGCTGGTAACAATGAAAAAAATGTGCATATATGATAAAAAATGGGCCATTTTGTGGTAAAACTACATATGACTTAGCCTTTCCACTGCTAGGTATTTATATTAGAAAATAAAATGGTAATGACAAGACATGTTTGAATATTCATGGCACTGCTTTATTCATATTAGGAAAAATAGGCAATAACCAAAACATTCATTAATGTAAGTGGGTGAATGGTGTTGCATTCATTCATATAATGAATACTACTCAACAATAAAAGGGAACAAACTATTCATACATGCATGAATATAAAAAAATAATGACCCATGCAAGATATCAGCCAGAGGGCTACATTTTGACTCAATTTATGTTGCATTCTTAAAAAGGCAAAACTATAGGAATGTGTACAAGCAAGAAGGAGATTAACTGATTGAAAAGTTTTCTGTGGGAAGTATATGAGATAATGAATTAATTCCATTTTTTTGAATGAACAGTAGAATTACATGCATTTTCCAAAGCATACTTTAAAGTTATGAATGTTGCTATATACAAACAACATTTCAATTTAGAATAAACACGCTCCACTTTTTGAAGAAACTATTCTTGTAATTGAACTACTTTTCATCTTGTTGTAGATTCATACTTCCTAGTCCCTGTCATTAATGGAAATACATTTCCCTTTAAATTCTCTATCTTTCAAAGATAATGAGTTATTTTAATAAGAAGTGGTCTTAAGTTTCAATATTCTTTTCTTACACATCAATTTATCTGCAAACTCTGTCTTCTGTTAGTACATGTTAAACACTACACTCAGTACAATGAGGTATTTCTCATTTTAATTCCCAGTAAGACATATTTTACGATACTTTTTATAAACTTTCAATATAAAAATAAATTGAATCTAGCTTGTTATAGCTCTATCAAAGAAGGAGACATTTGGCAAGAATTTTGGTTGAAAATATAATTAGCAGATACTTATGTTTGCACCATCATTTTCAGAATGGCATAGAGATTTTTCTTTGAAATACATGTATATAAAAAAGAGTATATTGCTGTTCCTTTTAAGAGATATGACAGTTTTGATTGCCTATATAGTTTTTCTTAAATTTAGTTCTCAAGATTAATAACAATTAAAATCTAATTTCTATATTAAAATTATATATAGACAATCATTCAGTCCTTTTGTCATATAAAGCAGTAACTTTGGGATGTAGATTAAAAATATATGTCAGCCAGACATTAATTTCATCCTATTATATTTATGTAGTCAATGTCTTTTTGCCAAACATAGTACTTCTTCATTCTATATTTGTGTATTACACCTTCACACTATGATATCCACAAGGAAAGAGAAATATTAGCATAATACAGCGTTGGAACATATTTAATATAATATTTTTCCAAGGGGCATACTTGTTTATCAATAAAAGTAGCATCATTTTATTTGGAGCTTATACATTGAGAGTGAAATAATTTTCAGAAGTAGCTTTCAGTTAATATGTGGATTATGCTTAAGGGTCTTTAAGATTGCATTATTCATTATATTCTTTAGCTTTAGAAAATTATGATTTGATATTCAGTGTTAAATATAATGCAGAGAGATAATACGTACTTTTCTGCTTGTTAGGGAATTGATATTTTAAAATCAGGGTTGGTTTATATCATTTTTCTTGTATGTCATTATCCATTTGTTCATTCATTGAATTTTCATTATTATTATCATTACTATTATTATATACATGGTGAGTTATTAAATATTAATCCTTATAGCCACTTTCTTTCTGCTTTGTGAGGTCTTTAATGGTTGGAACACCATTATCCAAAGAAATACACCTTTGGGATTATTTATAAAACAAGAATTAAAAAATCTCCCAGTTCCAGGTAATTACAACACAACTAAATCTGAATTAAACAAATTTGTTTTCTTTGGCATACATAAAGTTAAGAGTATAATCACTTTTGATTTTTATTTTATTTCCAAAAGAGCAAGATAACTTCTTATTTTTTTCCATCATATCATTCATTTTTCTCAGGGTTGAATGAATTATTGGAGAGACTTGGCTTCTCTGAGCTATAGCTTCAGCCCTATTTTATATTTTTTATTTTGAAATAGTCTCACTAAGTTTCTGATAGCCTTGATATGTTTCTGAGTCTGGCCTGGAACATTTAGTTCTCCTGTATCAGCCTCCCAAGTACTGGGATTACAGGTGTGCATCACCATGCCAGTCACAAGTGAAATATTAATAGATTTCCTTCCTACAAAAGGCTCCAATTTGTAGAGTAAAAAATTATTTGAATTATTTTTTTTATTTTGTGGTACTGGAGACTGAACCAAGGAGCATTCTATCTGCAAGGTTTACCCTCTGCCTTTTTTTACTTTTTATTTTGAAACGGGGTCTTGCTGAGTTGCTAAGAATTTTAGTGTACTGCTGAGGCTGTCCTCAAACCTGCAATTCTCCTGTCTGAGCCTTTCAGGTATAGGGATTGCAGTTATGTACCAGTATGCCTGGATTTTTTAAAAAAATATTTAATAAAAAGGCCACAAACTATACACATATTAGAAATTTGGCAATCAAATTTTATAATTACTAATATGTATTTATAATTAACAATGTATCTCAGAGAACTGTGTTTTCATCTCATGAAATAATTATAAAAACCCAACTATTCCTTAGGATTACAGAGTTTGTAAATTAGTAAATCCAGTTTTGTTTACACAGGATAAATTATTTATTTCTTGTTAATTCTTTTACATACTTTTTCTAGGATTTCTATTCAAAAAAATTCATCATATCTTTAAAACCCAAAATAAAAAAATGTTAAGTGCTTAATATTAGGTTTCAATATGTGACAGTAATTAATTGTTTTACATAATGCTATGGTTTTTAGGGAAAACATCCTCAAATTCTCTCTCACCGAACTAAATAAATATTGAGCAGATCTCCTCTCTCTCTCTCTCTCTCTCTCTCTCTCTCTCTCTCTCTCTCCATACATATGGAGAACTTTTCATATATATATAATCTTTTTTTAATCTGCTGTGGGTGCTCTATTTCTCTGACCAGGCATGAGGTGACAGCTAGAGACAGGCAGCTCCTAATTGGATTATTGACCTTTTCAGGGGTTCTCAATTTATCTGCCTTTGCTTTCTGCTGAAAACCATTATTTTTAAGAAGAGGAATTTCTACTATAAAATGGATTTTCTATTATTTTAGCCCTTGAATTCAATCTATGCTTAACAGTTTCATTTCTATTTCTACCATTCTTCTTCACATTTGAGATTCAGCTTATTTTTTATTTCTATACATTATTCACCTTCTTGTACTATTAATGCTTAAAATTCAGATTATTCTCAATAATATATATATAGTAATAGATAGATGATAGATAGATAGATAGATAGATAGATAGATAGATAGATAGATAGATAGATATGTGCTGGTCATAGTGACACACACCCTTAATCCCAATAATTGGATGACTGAGCCAAAAGAATAACTAGTTAGAGTTAAATATTTGACCTAGATAATTCTCAGCAACTTAACGAGGCCCTCAAAAACTTAGCAATTACCTGTTTCGAAATAAAAATTAAAAAGGGCTGCGGATGTATCTCAGAGATAGAATGTCTCTGGATTCAATCTCTAGTACCAAAAAAAATTCTATCATATATGTATCTTTATGTCAGTGTGTGTTTTCATAAATTAGATCATCAACTTTTAATCCTAAAAGGTGGTAATATTAAGTAAAATACAAAATTCATTTATTTATTTTTTGTTCGTAGCTTACTTGTTTTGGGAGTTTTGTTTTGTTTTTGTCTTCCTTTTTGGAACTTGGGATCAAGTCCAGGACAGTATATAAACTTTGTCACTAAGATATATCCCAACCAAAAATATAAAATTTAAGATAAAAAAATTTTGACTACACTTAAAAAACAGATAAAAATGACCATGGACAAGATCAAAGACAAGGTTGAAATTGTCCCCAAAGAAGTCATTCTATTGGGGTCCCAGGCATAAGACCAAGCAGTAATTAAAATAATTTTATCTGAAACCACTTTTACTCTTTTCTTATTTAGACCTACACTTTAGTGTAACTTTTCTTTGTTGAAAAATTTAAGCTTAGAAGTCATGTCTATTATATATAATTTATATATATATAAACAACTATAATTTTTCAATATTTAAAAAATATTTCCCATCAAGCAAAACTTAAAAGAATGATTCAACAAAAGTTGCAGTGAATGTACAATTGACATTCACCATTGTGGTGGTTTCACTGGAATAATAATAATGTCTATATATAATTTCATCCTGGAGAAAGATGTAGAGACAGGCTACCTGCCAAATGAATGGCAGTATATAAAATTCTTAGGAAACCATTGTCAAGCCTTTGTATTTAATTTGGTTCTGAAATGAGGAGATAAGAGATTTGGATAGAGGTAGCCAGATATGGAAAGATGATTCTGAAAGGAGGAGCTGAAAACTTCCACTTAACATTCACAATAAATTCTAGTCTTGTTAAATATTGGATTAGATTAAAAATAAAGATTTATTGCTGAATTTAGCTGTTTTAGTCACCATTCTCACTTCTTGACCTAAATATTTCACACACAAAACTTCGAGGAAGAAAGACATTTGGAGACTCATGGTTCAAGAGGTTTCAGTCCATATATCCAGCTCCAAAGCATAAATGGTGGTGGTGGTGGAAGGATGCAAGGAAGGATGGTGCTCTTACTTTACAGAGGCCAGAAGCAGAAAAATCAAAGGGAAAAAGCAAGAGACATGTGTAATCCCCAAGTTCACACACCCAATGGCCTGCTTCCATCAACTACACCCTACCTGCCTAGTTATTATCCAATAAATCCATTCAAATTATTGATCCATCATTGGGCTTATCCACTGATGAGATTAGAGCCCTCATTATTCAATTATTTCACCTATGAACATTTTTGCATTTTTAATACATAGGATTTTTCAGATGATATTCCAGTGAAACCACCACAATGGTGAATGTCAATTGTACATTCACTGCAATTTTTGTTGAATCATTCTTTTAAGTTTAGCTTGATGGGAAAAATATTTTTAAATATTGAAAAATTATAGTTGTTTATATTTATAGAATAGTATATTGTGTATGGAATAGTATATTGTAATTCTTAAATATAGTGTGAAATTTTTAAATCATACTAATTAATAATACATCACCTCAAATTTTTTGTGATGGGAACATGAGAAATTTACTCTTGATAATTTTAAAAAGTAAAGAACTCAAATAGTGGTAGTCACAATGCTGTATAAACAACTAAGAAATCAATTATTAATTCCCTCTAGCAGAAACTTCATATCCTTTGACATTTATTTACTATCTCTCTACCCTCCAGTCCTTCCATTCTATTCTCTGCTTCCATGAGCTCAATTGTTCTAGATTCTACATATAAGTACAAATATGCTTTATTTCTACTTGTTTGTCTTATTTCATTTAGTCTAATATTATTCAATTCCATCCATATTATCATAACAGAACATATTTCATTTTTAAGACTGAATAGTAAATACGTACATACACATTCATGTACATATGTATAATTCATTTTGTATAACTTTATTCATTCATTCCTTGATGTATGCTTAGATTTATCACATACTTTGGCTATTATGGATAATCCTCCAATGTACATGAGAGTGAAAAAACATCTCTTAAACATATTTACTTAAAATCTTTTTTTATAAATTCCACATATTTATTTAAAATCTTTTTTATAATTTCCACAAATTTAGGGGTATATTGTGATAAATTCATATATATCTAGTGTAATGATCACTGGCTTCAAATGTTTATTTTTTTAATGTGCTTTTATTGGTGCATTATCATCTCACATCATAATGTAAACCATGTTGATACTGACATCATTTACATGTTTGCACACAGCACTCGGTGCCATCTTCTTGTCTCCCCCCTTCCCATACAGAGGACTGAGACTGATATTGGGGTTTTTACATATGTACACACAGTTGATGGTAGTATTTCCAATAAAAAACATCAGTCTTTCCCCTCCCATTCCTTTAGAATACTTCGCTGGCTCCACTGAGGTTTCTCCACCTTTATCTGCAACCCCTCCAATATGAAAAAATAATTGAGATTGCTACATAATTTGGTATTTTTATTTCTAGTTTTTTAAAGAACCTCCATACTATTTTCCATAATAGCTGTACTAATTCACATTCCACCAACAGTGTACAAATATAACATTTTATCCACATTAACACCAGTACTTGTTATTGTTTGCATTTTAAAAAAAAAAGCCATCCTAAAAAATGTGAGTTTTTATCTCACTGTGGAATTAACTTTTCTCTCTTTAAAAAGTAATGATATTTGTCATATTTTTACATCTATATTCTTTTTTAATATTATTATTTTTATTGTAATAATTCGTGCATTGTAAGCATACATCTTTGTTAGGTACAAATTGCATGGTATTTATTTCTAAGAACTACTTTGGCTATCCTGGACTTTTTGTTTTTCCAGATGAATTTAAGGACTGATTTTTCTATGTCTGTGAGGAGCAACCTTGGTAATTTCATGGGTATTGCATTGAATCTGAGAAATATCTTTTCGGGTCTATGATCCATTTTCTCTCTATAGAGTTGTTTGAGTTCTTTTTGGTTTTTGGATATTAAGCCCTTATCAAATGTATGACTTGCAAGTATTTTCTTCCAATCTATAGATTGTCTTTTTGTTCCACCTTTTTTTTTCCATTCATGTGCAAAATCATTTTATTATGTGTAATCTCATTTGTCTATCTTTGCTTTTGTTTTCTGGGCTTTGGATCAAATTATTGCTTAGATAAATGATATAGCTTTATTCCTATATTTTTATAGCACTTTCATAATTCGTCTTTATCTTTAAGTTTTTAATTCATTTTAGTTGGTTTTAGTATAATGTGTGAGATGAGGGTTTTTTTTGTAGTAGAGTTTGAAGACCCTTCCACTTCTTAGAAAGTAAATATATGACTCTAAAGGCTTATGGTTTTATGACTCTAGAAAGTTTGCTTGACCAGGCTATGTTAAGAATGTGGGCTATACATGGAAAATGAAGAAGTGGTGCTAATTGTGCTCTGACAATGATTGAAATGTCATAAATGTGTATGTAACCCTGTTGTACTCAAGAACTGTATAAAAAGTCCGTGCTGAATAATAAAAATTTTAAAAGAAAGATTTTCTAGAATTCAGCATAGTTTTCTAGAATTCTGCATAAATGATCTTTTACAAAACCAAAGAGCAAATGGATAGTAGACATTGTCTTTTAAAACAATCTTGTTCATATTAATTTAAGTACTGATTTTTCTATATTGTGAATAATAACCATAATATTTTAATATAAATTAGCTTGTATCTGTACATCACTTTTGGTATAACGGCTATTTTGATGATATTTATTCTGCCTATCTAAGAGTATGGGACATCCTTCCCCTTCTAAGATCTTCTTCAATTTTTTATTCAATGATTTATAGTTTTTGTTGTAAAGTTATTTTTACTTCTTTGGTGAGATTTATTCCTAAGTATTTTATTGCTTTTGATCTTGTTGTGAATGACAATGTTTTCTGTATTTCTTTTTCAGTGGACTTATTATAGGTAGATAGAAAAGCTTCTAATTTTTTTTTTTTTTTTTTTTTTTTTTTTTTTTTTGCGGTACTGGGGATTGAACTCAGGGGCATTCTACCTCCGAGCTATACCACCAGCCCTATTTTTTATTCTTTATTTTGAAACAGGGTCTCACTAAGTTGCAGAGTGCCTCACTAGGTAGCTGAGGCTGGCCTTGAACCCAGATCCTCTGGTCTCAGCCTCCTGAATGCTGGGATTACAAGCGTGCACGACCACACCCGGCGCTTCTAATTTTTTTTAGATTGATTTTTTAATGTAGAAACCTTGCTGATTGTTAATCAGTTCTAAAATTCTTTTGATTGCATTTATTGGGTCCTCTAAGTGTAGAATCATGTCATCTGCAGATAGAGATAATTTCATTTCTTCTTTTTTTATTTGTATTCTTTGATTTTCTTCTCTTGCTTTACTGCTCTGACTAGAGTCTTGAGTCTATATTGAAAAGAATGAGTGATAGCAGGCATCCTTGTCTTGTTCCTGACTTTAAAGAGAATTCTCATAGTTTTTATTTTTTTTCAATATGATGACTGCTGTGGGTTTATTACATATTGCCTTTATGATGTTGAGGTATGTTCCTTCTAATGCAATTATCTGTGGTGTTTTTAACATGAACTTGTGTTCAATTTTGTCAAATGATTTTTTAATACCTATTGAAATGATCATGTCATTTGTGTCCTTAGTTTTGTTTATATGGTGTATTACATGGATTTTTTTTTTTTCATATGTTAAACCAGTCTTGCATCCTTGGAATGAAGCTGAATTGGTTGTAGTGGATAATTTTCTTGATGTGGTTTTGAATGCATGTTGTTGGTATTTTGTTTAAAAGTTTTCATCTAAGTTCATCAATAATATTAGTAGGTAGTTTTCTATTCTTGATCTTTATTTATTTGATTTTGGTATTAATATTATGCTGGCTTCATAGGATGTGATTGGGAGAATCTCATCTCTTTCAATTTCATGGACTAGTTTGAGAAGTATTTGGATTAGATCTTCTATAAAGATATTATTACATTTGGCTGGGAAACCATCTAGGCCTGTGCTTTTATTTGATGGTAGGTTCTTTATTGCTCTTTCTTTTTTTTTTTTTGCTTACTGTTGGTTGGTTTAAATTTTCTGTATCATCTTAAGTCAATTTAGTTAATTTATATGTATCTAGAAATTTGTCAGTTTCTTCTAGGTTTTCCATTTCATTGTCATATACATTTTCAAAATAGTTTCTGATGATCCCCTGGATTTCTGTGCTGTCCGTGGTGATTTTACCTTTTAACCTTTTTAGTAATTTGGATTGATTTTCTTTTTATTTTGGTTAGATTGGCTAATGGTTTATCTATCGTGTTTATTTTTTTGAGAAACCAGCTTTTGGTTTGTTGATTTTCTATATTGGTTACTTATTCTCTACTTCATTGATTTCTTCTCTGTTTTTGTTGCTTTTTATATCTTCTATTTGCTTTGTTATTAGACAGTTCCTGCTATACAAGGACTTTGAGGTGTGTCATTAGATTATTTATTTGGTAATTTTATGTTCTTTTTATGTAATACTCAGTGCTGTGAATTTTCCTCTGAACATTGCCTTCAAAGGGTCCCAGAAAATGTTACATATATGTCTCTATTTTCCTTAATCATATAATTTTTATTTGTATCCTTATTTCTTCCATAATCCAGAATTGCCAAAATAGTTCTCAGTTATAAGAACTATCCAGGAGGCATCACAATATCTAACTTCAAAGTATACTACAGAGCTATCAAAATAAAAACAGCATGATATTAACACAAAATCAGACACATAAAGCAATAGTTCAGAATAGAAGATTCAGAAACAAATCCACACATTTAGAGGTGAAAAATACCAAAAATGTATGTTGGAAAAAAGATAGCCTTTTTCAACAAATATTGTTGGCATAAGTGGTTATAAACATGTAGAAAATGAAAATAAACCTACTTTCGTACCCTACATGAGTCAACTCAGGAAACTAGAAATTAGACCAAGGACTTTGCAGTTACTTGAAAATGGTATAGGACCAATGCTCCAATATTGGTACAGGAAAAAATAAATAAATAAATAAAAACTTCCTCAATAAAATCCCAAACGCACAAGAAATTAAAATGAGGATTTATACATGGGATTATATTAAACTGACAAGCTTCTGTTCAGCAAAGGAAATTATCAAGAACTTTAAGAGAGAGCTGAAAAAATGGGAAAAGATCTTTGCCAGCTATTCCTCTGATAGAAGACTAATATCTAGAATGTATAAAGAATTCAGAAACTGCCAACAAATAAATAAATAATGGCAAGTGTACTAAATAGACACTTTCCAAAAGGAGAAATGCAAGTGACCAATAAATATGTGAGAAATATTCATCATCTTTAGCAATCAATGAGATGCAACTCAAAACTTCCCTGAGATTTCACCTAAATCCAATAAGAATGACAATACTTAAAAACAGACAATAATTAATACTAGTGAGAATGTGGAGAAGTAAGAATTCTGATACATTGTTGTAGGATTGCAAATTAGTGCAAAGGCTTTGGAAAACAGTGTGAAGGGTTCTCAGAAGAATGGGAATGAACTTACAATATGACCCAGCTAAATCACTTATGGGTATCTACCAAGAAGAATTGAAACCAGACTACCATAGTAATGCATTTATATTTATGTTTATAATAGCACAATTCATAATTGCTGAAATATGGAACCAGCTGAAGTGTCCATCAACAGATGAATGGATTACAAAATTATGGAATATATACACAATGAAATTCTACTTAGCCATAAACAAGAAATTATGTCATTTGAGAGGAAATAGATATATCTGTAGAATATTATGCCAAGTGATATTAGTCAGTCACAAAAAGTGAAATGTGGGATGTTTTTCTTCACATGTGAAACCTAGTGAAAAATTGGAAAACAGGAGGGACACCGAACAAAGGAGGAGAAACCTTAGTGGAGTGAAGGAGGACACCTAATGAGGGAGTCAGGAGGAAGATTTGAAGAGGTAAACATTTCAATGTACATGATATACATATACAATTTCATCTATGTCAATCAGTGTTGAGGATAGGAAGATGGGGAGGGAGATAAATTGTGGTGGGATCTGTTTGAGGGCTCAATGAGTGCTGTGTGTGTGCATGTTTCTATTACCTGAACATCATGATGTATGATTAGAATGCACCAATAATTTCTTAAATAACCTTCTTCTATAATATAAATTATCCTCAATCAACGTGTTAATATCTGCCACATTTTATGTAGAAACAATTTTTCTAGGATGCTACTTTTTATATAAATAAGGCCCAGATGAAGAAACAGAATTTATATATATATATATATATATATATATATATATATATATATATATATATATATGACTTCTCCATACAGAGCTATACCTTGAAGTAGCAAAGTCTAGGTGAAATTTACATTTGGGTCTGTGTGTATGTGTATATAAAATGGAATTTTCTTAGACTCAAAGCAAATTATTCTATTTTTATTGTTTTTCTGAATGTGTAAATATGTTTTTTGTCTTTCTGATGAGGAAAGAGAGGATTCTGATTTCCTTTATTATTAGGTTATCAAGCAGCTGCACATTATTTTCCTCAGCTGCAGAGAAGAATTTCTGACATTACAAACATTACAAATGAATATTTAGTAGAGAAAAGAAATGCAGAACCCACAAATCTTCAAAGCTTCTGTTAATTCAGTGAAATTCTAGTCTGAAAAAGAAACAATTCCTTTTAATTATTCAGAGAAATTATTCTCTTCAAAAATCCAGTTCGGATGAGGCAAATCATAAACACTTTCTGAACAGACAAATAAAACAAATTTTCATTGTATTAAAAATACATTTTGGAGGTCTGTACACTTGGAAGTATCTGCCATTATTGGTATTTGAAGGGCATCTATAAGATTCAGATTCTCTCTGCAAACATAACTGAGCATAAAATTTTGAAAGATCCCAGAAATGGTATATTGGGGGCATCTTCATCTGAATGAAGACTACATTCATTTAGTATTGTTAAAGGATTCTGTGAAAGACAGTGCCTCTGAGCAATATAAATGAGTATTAGTGTTCACATATGGATGTGCTTAACCCTAGCTATGGAAGACTCTCCATATCCTACATGACTATGAATATCTAATTACATAACTTTAATTCATTAAACACACAAAATGGAACAAATATTGACACATGTGCATCAATAGAATACATATGTGTATTTATTTATGAGATAAATGCCTATGAGACCCATGATATGGAATCTGTTGCTTTAAAGTGTGTTGTCATTGTTACCTTAGAAATTGAAAGAACAGAACATAAGAATAAAATAAACAAGGAAAAAGGGGGGAGTATGGTGATTTTCATTCTTTTTTAAAAAATTGGTTACTGGAATGTGAATCTCTATCTTAAAACTTAGGTATGCTTATTTCCCATCATGTAGTCATTTGTGGTGTTCAATAACAATCTACATTTGATTGTGTATATAAAATCAAATTGAGTTAATTATTAAAGTCCACTTGTTTATCAGTTACTTGATGATATATATTTTCTTCTTTTCTTTTTGTGGCAAAGGAGACTGAACCGAGGCACTTTCTCCATTAAGCCTCACCCTCAGTCATTTCTCATTTTGAAACAAGGTTTCACTAAGCTACCTCTCATTGTCCTCAAATATATGTGCCTCCTTTCTCAGTATCCCAAGTACTGGGATTACAGGTGTGTGCCACTGTGTCCAGCTGATGGTAAATATTTCTAACTTATTAGTCTTATATAATTTACCAACCTGCTACACAGTAAATAATTCATAAACTTGATTTTGTCACAACACATATATGCTTTATGTGAAACTTAATTACTTTGAATACATAGCTAATATTATACAAGGATGATTAGTATGAAGTTTCCTCATTGAAGGTCAGGTACTATGGAAGATTTTCTTTAATTTAACCTGTAGTTTTGTTCCTGTTTCCAAGTCTTCTCACATAAAATCTTATGACAAGATGATTTTAGAATAGAGAGCTATGGGCTAATTCCTACAGAAAAAGCTCATGGGGTACTTAAAAATTTAATGATTGGTCAAAGCATTCATCTCAATTCTACTTCAAGCTAATGTGGGATTTTTTTTTTATCCTGTCTGCATTTTAATGTCTTCATGGATTAACTGTACATTTTGCCCTAGGTAAGCATGAAATAATCTTACTTTGCTATTCATTCTAGCTGTCATTTTTAATTTTGTACAGAATTTCTAAAATTAAATAGTATTTTATTATACAGAGTGAGATACTTAAATTTAAATATGTTTATCTCATTAATTATTATAAAATCTATTTAAATTATATGGAATTATTTTGCTTTATACATGATGATTTAAACCATTTTATTTGCCTTACATGCTAAAGAGATGATTCTATTTTTAATTAATATATTTTTATTTCTGTAGTGTAGTTATACATTATAGTGAGGTTCAAAGTATTATGATTCTTTACAACTACTATTGCTGTACCATTACATAAAATATCCCAAATTCCTATTGTTATTCTACCTGTAAAATGTCATGAAAATCCAGACATTAATTTTTTTCTATTTATGTGATTCTATTATCAAATATTAGTCTAATGGTAAAGATCAGGCATGTCATCTTTTTGTTGCATTGGTAAGACAAGAGATAAACATGGCATTTATCATTTGGTTTCTGTAGTAGACAGAATTCTCCATAGAAATCAAATAAGATATATAGATATATACTTGAAGACATTTATTACAATAATTGATTCACATGTCTATGGAGGCCAAGAAATCCCATGATCTGCTACCTGCAAGACAGAAAACCCAAAGAGTCAGAGGTTTAATTCAGTCCAAGTCCAAAGTCAGAAGAATTATGGAGGTCTATGATGTGCTATTGTCTTACTCTGGAAACCCATTTTCAGTCTGTTCATGTCTTCAGCATACTGGAATATATTCACTCACATTGAGGGGGATGATCTCTTTTACTCAGTTCATCAATTTAAGTTCTAAACTCTTCTGGAAACAAATTCACAGACACACTCACAAATAAAATTTTACAAGTTATCTAAGCACCCTTTAGCCCAATCAAGTTGATAAAATAATCATCACAGTCTCCCTTACTACTTGGTAGTTCAATGCCTAAGGCAGGAAATACATGCATATTTTAGTCTTGTTATATATCTAATTAGATTTTTCAGACTGGCTAGATAAATTAAAGAATGGACTTCCATATTTCAAAACTAGAAGGGAATTTTAACTTTAGGTTTAAAAGAGAAAACTAGACTGAGCTTGGCCCACAACTAATTTAAATGTGAAAATCCTATATCAATTGTTATATTCCCACCATTCACTACTTGAACAAGAGTATAAATTAAAACAATAAAATCTACAACATTAAGACAAGTACAATATACCTTTAAAATTCCTAAATCTGAACAATTTTTATTCAGTGACTCATTAACTTGACCATGTTTTCTGATTTTTTATTATCACATAAAATATTAGGTATTATGGCTTATTTAGGTGCTTATTTAAATGTACTTTAAAATACAATTTAAATAATTCTTTGATTTAATCAACGAATAAAGCAAGTATGCATGTGGGGAAATATTGCAGTGAATCCTAGTAGTAAGTATAATTAATATATGTTAATAAAACAGATTAAAAATGATTTAAAATAATAAAATCTGAATATAGAATAAATAATTCACAATGAAATTTCATTCATATAAAAGCATTTGTAGGGTATAAAATATATTACATTAGATTATATTATGTTTATATACATATATTTACAGAAATGTGAGTATAAAACTAGGAATATTATAAAATCTGGAAGAAATTTTTATGGAAGTTTTAATGGAATTATATATTCTTAGAAAAGAAGAGCTAAAAGTTGGTAAAAAATAAGCAGTTTTAATGACCAGCGGGGTATCAAGGGAGCTAATATACATGCACTTGGAGTTTGAAAAAGAAAGTGCAACAGAACAAATTTGAAATGTATAATGAAACAGATATTTTGTATCAACTAACAGACTCAAGAATTACTGACTCCAAAGCTGTCATAGTAATGATGAAAGCACCATTCCAAGACAAGCCAATGGGGAAAATGCCATGCACCTCCCTTAGGGTAGAGTAATAAGGTGATATTTTTCCCAACTCTAAGGAAGAAATGAAGAGACCAGTAGGTGGAACTGAGTCATCTAAGTATCCTACAAAAAGAGTAGAGAGCTGACACTTTAGAAATTGAACTACAGCTTCTCTAACAGATTGGCACTTAGAAAAATAAGTTACATAGAAATCAGAATCATATAACCTAGTACTCCAGGATAGAAACTAAAATTTATCCCCACACAAAAACTAAATCCCATTTGGAGTGTGAACAGAAATCAAGAATACAAACACTGAGAAGATACATGTGTTGAAATTATTAACAAAGGATATTAACAGAGCCGTTAAAACAGTGATTCGGGAAACCTGTTCAAACACATTTGAAACAAGTGAAAAAAAATGGACTGTCGCAGCAGAAATATAAAAAACATGAAATAGAATAAAATGACAACTTTAAGAACAAAAATTGTAACAATCAGAAAAAATGCTGGATGGACACAATAACAAAATGAAAAAACAGATGAAATTATTTAATTTATTTGAATATAAATCAATAAAAACTATCCAATGTAAACAACAGAATGAAATACACAACACTAAAACTGGCCCTTTGGACCTGTGATACAGAATCAAATGACCAAGCATCTGTTTCATTTGAGTCCCAGAAGAAGAGGGGAAAAGTGAATGGCTGAAAAAATATTTGAAGATATAAATGATGACTATTTCTCCACTCTGGCAAGGAATTAAATCATGAATTAAAGAACCTGAACATTATCTCTGTCAAGCACAAAGAAAACCATGTGCCAGAATATACTGTCAAATTTTTGACAAAAAGAAAGATGCATGCAAACAGAAAGAGAAACATTATCTACAAAATGAAATCTTTAATAATAGGTTTCTCATAGAAACCACAGAGGCAAGGAAGAACTGGCATACGGTTTTTAATGCTGAAAGTTTGTCAATACTGAGTTTTATGTCAAATAAAAATATTTTAAGAAAACATGTCAAGTTAACTGAGATTAACCAGTCACCAAAACTAAAAGGTCATATGTGGAAGCAAGAAATTAATAGGGATACAAGGGGGATTTTAGATAATGAAGGAGAAATGCTAGTAGAGCAAAGGAGGTGGTCCAGGGGATATGCTATTTTAAGTCATAAATCAAACATTAACAAATATCTTATATAGATTATTTTCATATATATGCTATCTGACCTAACTGAATTGTACTACAGTTTATTTATAATTCCATAATAGGATAGTCTCCAGTCAAATTAAATATATATCCAAACAATGTAAAAACAAGATAGGAAGTATTAGGGATAAAATTTTTATTAAGCTAATTACAAATGAAAATATAATTATTAAAGTGTGTAAGATGGAGGAAAAACAGTGGGTAGAGTTATATTTTAGTATTGAATACAATAGTAGAAAAGAAAAAATATCTAAAACAATACACTGGCTTTTTACCATAGAAATAGAGAAAAAATAACATAAGCCTAAAACCAGTAGAGAAAAAAAATTAAAAAATCACTATAGAAATCAAAAAAATAAAAACAGGATAATAATGCAGGAAGAAAACCCTAAACCAGAACACAACAGTTTATTCAAAAGATTTATAAACTGATAGACCTTCAACAAGGAATAATGAGAAAGAATATACAAATTAAACATATCAAAAGTGAAGAGGGAAATCAATATTTTTTCCATGATTGTAACAACAATTTGATATTAAAATAACTTTAAGCCAACAAGTTTGATAATTAGATTAAATGAACAAATTCCTTGAAAAACAACACACACACACACACAAACACACATTAAAAGAGAATTAACCTGAACATCACTATACTATTAATTTAATAACTAATTAAAAACCTTAAAAACACCTTTAATCTTGTTTTTTAATAATCAATTCAAACAAATGTTTAAAAAATAATACCAGTTCTCAGTATTGTCTTTCAACAAAGCATAGACAGTATTACATAACTCTTTGTATGATCCATGAATTATCCCAATAGCAAAATCAAGTAACACACATAAGAAAAAAAAATCTGTATTATATCTCTCTCGTGTAATGTGTGTTGTAATCATAAACACAAAAGCCCTTAAGTGACATTAAAAAGATGATAGATTAGAAAGCATCAGGTTATGCTTCCTATACAATGACATTGAAAAAATATGGTACTTACACCTTGGCCATGTCAGAATGGCAATCATAAAGAGGTAAAAATCAATAAATGCTGGTGAATATATAGGGAAATTGGATCTCTTTTATACAGTTGGTGGGATTGCAAATTAGTGCAGCTGCTTATGGAAATCAGTGTGGAGATTCCTCAGAAACTTGGGAATGGATCCACCAGATGATCCATCTATACCACTCCTGGGTAGCTTTTCAAGGAGAGAAATCAGAAACTTCCAGCAATATATGCATATCCATGTTCATAACAGCACAATTCACAGTAGCCAAAGTATGGAACCAACCAAGGTGTTCATCAACAGATGAATGGATTACAAAATTATGAGATATACACACATTGAAATTCTACTCAGCAAGCAAAAAGAACAAAATAATGCCATTCGCAAGGAAGTGAACAGGCCCAGAGAACATTATGCAAAGTGAGATTAGCCAGTCACAGAAAGTGAAGGGTCATATGTTTTTCCAAATATGCAGAAACTAGGGAGTAATCAAAATACAAGAGAGACTTTTGATAGTGGAGTAGAAACTTCAATGGAAACAGAGAGGTGGTCTGGGGGAAGAAGAGAAGGAGAGAAAAGATCAATGAAGGAACCACTTAGTTTAAGTTATGTACAAATGAGAGAATATCAATGTCAATTTTAGTACCCTGTATGGGAAAAGGGGTAAATAGGGAGGGAGCCAGGGAAAGTCCACCAAATGCTGTGTCACTACTACTATCATCTGCATTATGATGTGAAACCTTAATGTATCAATGAAAGTATAAAAATATTATTATCATTGTTATTATTAACATATATCAATTGTACAGATGAGTGGGATACATTGTGATATTTCCATAAATACATACACCCTGTATTGATTATTACCATCTATCTTTCTACCTTCTACCCATTCTCCTTTTCCATCAACCCCACCACACATTCCAGAGGTCCCTTGTGATTTCACTCTGCCTCCCCTCCCCTTCCCAGTCTCTAGATAGCCACAGTGAACCCTGGTTCCAAGAGTATTAATTGGAAAGTTACCAAAGTAAGTGATGCACATCTTTAAACTGTAGTCCATTCTGAGTAGTGAGAGGAAATCTCATGCCCTTCTCCATTCCTTACAAGATGTGAATCATCACTATGTTAAGCATATCTTTCATGTACCTGATACCTACCCATTAGCTACTTAGCAGAACTGTATTATGAGATTGGCTTTACTTTATTGTAATGCTCCTGTCTGGCAACTTTTATTTTACTTAACAGAGGCCTCAAATCTTAGTAGCACTGGTGCTGGTGATTTTATTACAATATATTATTATAGGATGTTATATATGTTCTACTTTATAATTAGTTATTACCATTAATCTTTTACTGTACCTAGTTTATAAATTAAACATTATCATATGTGGATATAGAAAAATGAACAGTTTATAGGGTTTGGTATTATCTGTAGTTTCAGGTATCTACCAGGATTCTTGTAGCATATTCCCCCCAGATAAAGGATGTTACTCTAAAGATTGGATAAAATAATTGTATAGAAGCTCTGGAAAACAAGGCTTTATACCTCCAAGTAAACAACTAAACAAGGAAAACCTGCAGTTGAATGGTAGGAAATATGGGGGCATGTTTACTCACCCTTACACAGCTCCTTTGACAACCTTGAGAAGTCAGACTTGGTCTGAAGAAAGTGGCCTGATGGCCAAACTCCCTTTCTCTCACTTGAACCAAATTGGAGACAGCAGAGCAGACCTTATTTACAACCTGTAAGTATTACATGAAGAACTAGTCTTTCACCTATCTTGAAACTCACTCTGGAGATTCATACTGAAAGAAAGAAAGGGAAAAGAACTTGAAAGCAGAAAGCAAACCTCACAATTTCAGAGATAATAAATGTTTTAGACAAATAATAAACTTTCAAATAACACAATTATCACTATTATAAGAACAAACTATTATGTTTTAAAAGATGAAATATGATATATAATCTCTGTATCATGTTTGGTCCCAAAGCAATAGCTAAAGCTAGGGGTGGAAAATGCAGTATAGTGTAGTTAAAAGTAAATTAGCCAATAACTATAACAGAAATATGCAGACTCTGACTTACAGTGGTTCAACTAACAAATTTTCCACCTTAAAGTGTTACAAAAGTGAATACGAGTTCAATATAAACTTATCTTTAGATTGTAGTCATTCCCAAGGTATTTATATGTGTTATAATACTCATAACTCTGGGCAATGACTCAGTCACCCAATCACAATCACAAGCACTGATATTCTATGTGTATTGCATCACCAGCATTTTTCAATATAGTAATTCAATAAATTACAAGATATGGTAAACATTTCACTACAAAATAGTCTCTATATTAGGCTTTTGCCAAAGTATATACTAATGTGTTTTGAACATATTTAAGTTAGATTCTGCTAGGCTATCATATTCAGAAGTTTAAATGTATTAAATATATATTTGATTCACAATATTTTCAACTAACAATGAGTTTATCAGAATATAACACATTAGAGGAGAGGAGCCAAGATGGTGTCTGAGTGAAACACATCTACTTAGGTGCTGAGAGCTCAAATCAAATCTGCCGCAAAAGCAGCTTCTTAACAGAAGAAAAAAAAAACAATAAAAAGTGAAATTTGAAATACAACCAAAGAGACTGGGGTCGTAAGAGAGCCAACCAGGGAGAGCAAAGGAGCCCTACCACAGGGCAGCTCTGCACTGGGCCTGAGCCAAGGCAGCCAGCCAGACGCCCGGGTCTGGTAACACCACTGCAGATCCAGCAGCAAGATGTGGAGAAAGCAACTCCAGAACTCCACACCTTGCCCAGATGGCGGATCCCGCACCTTCCACATCAACTGAAACGCGTGGGACAATCAGACGACCATCGTAAGCCTCTGTAGGACCACTCCTGCTTACCTATCTTGCCAGAACCACAACAGTGAGCAACTGCACTGGGGAACTTGAATTAAAACTGCCACAAACACAGCTTCTTGACATAAGGAAAGAGGAACAAAGCGGCACAAGAGAGAACAAGGCAATGAGAGCATCTGAACAGAAACGAGGGAGAACAAGGGAGCCGGCACACACCGTGAACTGCGGCTGCCATTTTGTGAGCCACCATTTTCCCAGCCAGGATTCTGCCAGCTACTCAGAGTTTAATCAACCTCCTGCGCCCCCAGCAACCAGAGGTGGAGTAAGCAACTACAAAACTCCACACCGTAATCAGGAGGCATTTACCCACAAGATCAACAGCGAACAAGAACACCTGGGACAACCATCTAAAGCCAGAGCTGAGATCACTCAGCTCACCCCTCCAACCAGAGCCAGAGCAGCAGGATCTGTAAGTTGGATTATACCCCGGGGGTGCAGAGGCCTATACAAAGGACAGACTCAGTCACCCACCCTACTAGCCATTAGATAGGGACAGAAGTGTGGGACAGGAAGAACCCAGTGCACATAGGGCATCTGAAAGTGCCCGGCATTTAGATGGCACTCCCACCACCAGCAAAGACAGGGTGAGAGATGCAGACAGGCCCTGTGGAGAGCTCAGAGACATAAGCTTGCAGCAGGAGAGGCATTAGCGGAAGCCCCTGCCTGCACTGACAGAGCAAATAGAAATACTAGAGACACACTTGAAAATTTAAGCTCTGTACTTATGACCTAGCAGGATTTTTGTTTTTGTTTCCTGTTGTTGTTTTTTGGTTTTGGAGTTTGGGTTTATTTTTGTTTTTGTTTTTTTTTTCCTTTGGTGTTATGTTTTATCTGTTTTTACTTTGTTTCCATTTTGTATTGCCTTGATTTATTTGTTTGTTTGCATGATTGGTTTCTTTCTTATTTCTTGCTTAGGTTGTTGAATCCCCTCCTTATCCTTTTTACAAGCTTCCCTCCCTCTCTTCCATCTATATTCCTCTCCTCAATACTTTTCACCCTCTCTTCTTTTTCCTTTTTTTCCTGTCTCATATCAAGACCATCTCATACTACCACACTCAAAACTCTATATTGACTACCAGAATCCCCTGACATATCTACCATCTCTAATCTTTACAATATATCACCTCAACACACTCAACATACTGTTCCACTGGACCATGCCCTCTACTTTCCTCTATTCTTGAATCCATCACTGTGACTTCTCACCCAACCTTCACCACTGAACACAACCTGTCTCTGTATACACCAGTAGACACCTCTAAGCCCCCACTGCAGAGATTGGACAAGAAAACCTGTAAGAGCAATAAAGATATAAATTTAAGAACAGAGGAACCATGGGAAGGAAAAATAGCAAAGAAACAATCAGCCAATCAAAACCTGTCAATAACAGATCTTACTAACCCAGAATGGCAGAGATTACCAGAAGAACAATTCAGATCTTTAATACTATAAACAATACTTGATTTTCAGAAAGAATGTAGGGAGAGTTGGAAAGAAATAAAGGAACAAATGAAAAACCTGACAACTGAAAAGGAACCAAAGAGAAGCACTGAAGGAAGTGAAAGATAAAAAAAAAAAAAAAAACTGAAGTGAAGGTATCAATTCAAAATATAAACAGTAAATTAGACCACATGGAAAACAGAATATCACTCCTAGAAGATGACCATTCCAAAAATGAATCTATAGTACATAATTTAGAAAAAAAATCGACAGTATGAATTGGACATCGAAGAGATCTAGGACAATTTTAAAAGAGCTAATCTAACAATAATAGGCATAGAAGAGGGATTAGAAGATGAAGCTAATAGAATAAATAATCTTTTCAAAGAAGTAGTATCAGAGAATTTTCCAAACATAGAAAGAGAAGTCGACACACAGGTTCAGGAAACATACAACACTCCCTCATGACAAGACCAAAGAAGAGGCTCACCACGCCACATAATAATCAAATTGACTAATGTAGAGGCTAAGGAGACAATTCTAAAGGCAACAAAAGTAAAAGGCCAAGTGACATTTAGAGGCAAACCAATCAGAATCACTCCAGATCTCCCAAATCAAGCCATGTAAGCCAGGAGGGGCTGGAGTAACATATTCCAAACTCTCAAAGAAAATAACTTGCAGCCAAGATTCTCATACCCAGGAAAACTCTCTGTCAAATTGATGGGGATATAAAAACCTTCCATGACAAACAGAAACTGAAATAATTTATGTTTTCCAAACCAGCGCTAGAGAAAATACTCAAAGAGATTAACTACAAAGAAGAACTAACAAGTAAACGTCAGAACCAGAGAAACATTAATTTCCAGGAAGCAAACTAAGCAAAGAAGAATAAACACCACCAAAAATAGAAGTCAAAACTCAAAATGTTAGGAATTAAAAATCATCTCTCAATAATCACACTTACTATAAATGGTCTCAACTTCCCAATAAAAAGGTACAAGGTAGCCGGGCGTGGTGGTGCACACTTGTAATCCCAGCATTCAGGAGGCTGAGACCTGAGGATCTGGGTTCGCGGCCAGCCTCAGCTACCTAGTGAGGCACTCCGCAACTTAGTGAGACTCGGTTTCCAAATAAAGAATAAAAAAATAGGGCTGGGGGTATAGCTCGGAGGTAGAATGCCCCTGAGTTCAATCTCCAGTACCGAAAAAAGTAAATAAATAAATAAATAAAAGGCACAAGGTGGCAAAATGGATCAAAACACAGAATCCATCTATATGCTGCCTGCAAGACACACCTTACAAGCAAAGATGACCACAATCTAAAGGTGAGGGGCTGGAGTAAGGTAATCCATGCCAACGGAACCCAAAGACAAGCAGGAGTAGAAACCATGATATCAGTTAAATTAGACTTCAAGCCTAAACTTATCAGAAGAGACAAAGCAGGTCATTTTTTACTACTAAAAGGAACAATCCAGCAAGAGGAAATAACAATTATCAACATCTATTCCCCAAACATAGGTGTGGCCACTTTCATAAAACAAACTCTGTATCATATAAAGTCACACATAGATCCCAATACACTAATACTGGGAGACTTCAGTACTCCTCTCATGTCTCTAGACTGATCTTCTAAACAAAAGATCAGTAGAGATGCATCAGACCTAAAGAATACCATAAACCAAATGGACCTATTAGACACATATAGACTCTTTCACCCAACTACAGCTGAGTTCACATTTTTCTCAGCTGCTCATGGAACCTTCTCCAAAATAGACCACTTTCTGGGCCACAAAGTGAGCACTGGCAAATTCAAAAATGTAACATAATTCCCTTCATCTTTTCAGACCACAATGGAGTGAAACTAGAAATCAACTCTAAGAAGACCCAAAGTAACCATGTAAACACATGGAGACTGAACACCACATTGCTGAATGAGGATTGGGTCATAGAAGAAGTAAGGGGAGAAGTTTAAAAATTCCTAGAAACCAATGCAAACAGAGATACAACATATCAAAACCTCTGGGACATCTTAAAGGCTGTACTAAGAGGAAAATTTATAGCACTGAGTGTCCACATAAGAACAGAAAATCACCAAATAACCTAATGACACAGGTCAAAGTACTCGAAAAACAAGAACAGTCCAAATCCAAAACTAGTAGAAGACAGGAAATAATGAAAATTGTGGCAGAAATTAATAGAGAATAAAAAGATCTACAGAAAATCAATGAAACCAAAGGCTGGTTTCTTTGTAAAATGAACAGGATAAATAAGCCATTGGCCAACCTAACCAAAAGAAAGAGAGAATCAATCCAAATTACCAAAATAAGAGATGAAAAAGGTGATATTTCCACCGACAGTATGGAAATACAGATGATCATCAGAAACTATTTTGAAAAACTATACTCCAACAAAATGGAAAATCTAGAAGACATTGACAAATTTCTAGACACATATAACCTGCCTAAATTGAGTCAAGAAGATACAGAAAACTTAAACCGACCAATACCAATCAAAGAGGTAGAAACAGCAATCAAGAGTTTACCACCAAAAAAAAAAAAGGCTAGGGCCAGATGGTTTTCCAAGTGAATTTTATAAAACATTTATAGAAGAGCTAATCCCAATAATCTTCAAACTATTCTGTGAAATAGAAAGAATGTAACACATCATAAGTTATGGAATATTAATTGTTAATTGTTTCAACAAACGGTGATTTTATTTTCTTGTGTATTAATATCTAGTCGTGGGTAGTATACTTAATGCTGCTGGTGATAAAACCCAGCACTCTACAACTGAGCTGAATTCCCAGCCCAACTTTACCATTTTAAAATTAATTTTTTAGATTTATTTTGCATCTGCAAACATAAAAATCTCTCCTTAATTTCAGTGGCATATGGCCATATGCAAAGAAACTTAATTTTGTATTAAAGCATCCAGTTTGTTCACTGCAGAAGAGTGAAGGTACTTGTGTTGTTCATACATACAAATGTAGTCTACCAAATCAAGCATCACAACTTCAGACAGTTGGAAATAAAATATTGCAAATTATTTGAAATACCTTACAAATGTGTTTTAATTTCTCTATTTTTTTCTTTGCAATAGTCTATCATATGCTGATTGCATAAAAGTATTTTGGCTATTGTTATATAACTGTTAAATATTAGCATATAGTCTTTGTCAGTTCTCACATCTCAATAAAATGATAGTTAAGCTATCCTAAATTCCTTGAGATAGAAACTACTCATATAGAATGACAGCAAGAACACAAAAGATATTGTTAAACACTGTCTTTGTGTGTGTGTGTGTGTGTGGTACTGGGGATTGAACCCAGAAGCATTCTACCTCAGAGCTACACCCACAGTCCCTTTTTTTATTCTTTATTATGAAACAGGGTCACATTAAGTTACAGAGGGCCTCACTAAGTAACTGAGGCTGGCTGCAAACCCAGATCCTCAGTACTTGATTTACTCTGGCTCCTAAGTACTTGATTTACATGAGTGCACCACCACCCCGTCTAAACACTGACTTTTGAGATAATAAAAATACTTTTTCATACTTAGTGGCATGTATATATTAATTATGCAATTACAAAGTAAATAGATACAACTAAAATAATCACAAAATATCATTTATAAAGTATTAAAAGTTAACTAATAAACCGGGCATGGTGATGCACACTTGTAATACCAGTACATGGGAGGCTGAGACCAGAAGATCTGGGTTCGCAGCCAGCCTCAGATACTTAGTGAGGCACTCTGCAACAACTCTAGGCACAGCCTAACCCAGGGGAAACTAGATGCACACCAGCAAGGAGAAAAAGAAGGGCGTAGGGTTAGGGTGGTGGAGAAACTGCAGGAGAGAGGACATTTGCAAGAGAAAACTGGCCAATTGCAGGGGAACAAATGGGGGAGTCACAAAATGAGATAAACACCCCTACACTAACAGTTAACTTTGGTGACCAGCTCAGGACCCCTCCTCTATCAAAAGAGTTGTTCTGTCTCTCTGTTCTCTTCTATGGCTTAAAATAAAACATTCATATTCTTACACTTGCCTTTCCATTTGTTTGCAACTTCATTCATTGACTTTATAAGACCAAAGACCCTGTAAAAGAAGGATTTGGGCTACCACAGGGAAGTAGTATCTAGGGAGTGGTTATAGGCAGATATGCATCATATCAACTACATTGAGAAACAGGGAAGATATGAAGAACTGGAAACTGTGGGAAGGGTGACTGAGGCTTGCTTCAGGTATAGAATTATCATATGGTACCCCATAATTTTGTACACTTAAAATTATACATGAAGTTATGAGAAGTATTTCCCTCGTCTCCTAGGAGTGTGAGTTCATGGGCCTCCTCTCCTTGTTCATATGTAGAAAAAGGTGAGCAGGGGATGAGGCATGTAAAGAAGCTAGCAAATATGAAACTTTGAAATAAATGTCATATTTTATATTCAGGAATAAAAAATAATCAGGATATAATAGGAAGCAAAAATCACAGTTATAAGTATAAAAGGAAATATAAGACAACAGATGTTAAAACCACTGTGTGAAAGTTTAAAGGAAGAATAGAATGCATTTATGTATTTAGGAAATACATCCTTATTCAGGATGGCTGCTAGGTGTCACTAAGGGATATAATTTGATGGGACCACTCTTCTGTAATGAAATCCATGATCGACTAAAATGTCATTATGCAGTGTATAGCTGCATGTATAATGAGTGAAATCAAGAATAGTTAAAATCTAGCATCTTATATCTATTAGCAAACTCTTTGTAAGATAGTACATTTGCTTTTCAAAGAAGAAGTATTAAAATTAACATTTAAGTACTTAGCTTATTCATACAACAAAGATGCTGCTAATTTCTTGTAGCAATTTTATTGTGGTTAAATTTGCTCACTTCTCATTGCGTTTTGTGTTTGGAGACATATAGGAAAGATGAAAATGGGTGATCTGAGAATACATAATTTTACTTGCAAAAAAAATGGAAATACTTAGGGATAATAAATTCAAAAAAGAAACTCAGGCACCCTTTATTTCAATGAGGAAATATTTTAGATGGATTGATTTTGTTTGTAATAGAAATATAGTTTGTATTCAAAAATACTAATCTCTAGTTTTGTTATTTAATTTCTTAAAAAAGTAATACAAATTAAATTGGAATTTATTGAAAACAAATCTTATGTAGTGTTTGTTAGTCATAAATAGATATTCCAGTTATTCATTATGGAAAATGAAGCAAGCTGACCTGTTTTAATTCTCTATGAGGGCTTAGTAAACAAGAAAGAGTCACCAGTTACCTTTTCTTATATACACTTTAAACATTTTTAAACTGTAATTTTGAGATCTGAATTATTTTAAAACTAATTATTTGTATTGTATGTATCAGTTTTCATGTGCTCTAAGTCATTGATTCATTGATTTTGACCCTGATTTTTTTTTTTTTTTTTTTTTTTTTTTTTGTGGTACTCGGGATGGAACCCAGGGACATTCTACCTCCGAGCTACAGCCCCAGCCCTATTTTTTATTCTTTATTTGGAAACAGGGTCTCACAAAGTTACGGGGGGGGGGGCACCTCACTAAGCAACTGAGGCTGGCTGCAAACCTGGATCCTCCAGTCTCAGCCTCCCAAATGTTGGGATTACAAGCGTGCGCCAGGACACCGGCGACCCTTAATTTTCATGAATGCTTACATGTGTGGTCATGGTAATATGATGTCTGATTTCTTAATTCCTAAATATGGTTTATTTAATGGCCTACATTTTTAAAATTTCCTTCCAGATTAAATCCGGTTTGAGTGAATTTTGACTACTAAATTATAGCAAAGATTTAAAGCCTTTGTTAACTATAATCACTCTCACATACATGAAATGACATTTCAAAAATGTAGACATATGGGATCATTAATAAATCTGACCCTTCCTCTTGGCAAGGGCAATGGTATTCTCTTGTACAAACAGTTAGATTTGCCAGCATGATTAGAAAACAAGTCTAGTAAAAATATCCTCGATAGTTTTTCTGAAGTACAGAATGTCCACAGGGATTTGCTAATTGAATTGTTACAGGCATGATTGAGCAAGTTAACTGCTGTGGTTCCACGTGTTCAGGGATTAACTGTGTTTCATTATGCCAGCCAAGACTGAGTGCCAGAAGAGGAGTGAGTGTCACAGTTTAAAACATTTGGTCTCCCTGGGGGTTGGTCCAATATTGGTATAATGATAATTGAAGTTTATAGGCAAGACCACATTGTTCTTTCTTACTGGATACATTTCATAATGATCAGGAAGCAAGACTATGCCATTTGTATTCCTACTTGATTAATTATCCAAATTAACACAGCAAATTTATCATGAATAATAGGAAGTATTTTGATCCATGGTTGTAAGCCAAATATAGTAGTTGAAGATCATGTACTATGGAATATTTCTCTTGACAAAATGTAGACTTTTTCATGTGATATTTAAGTGAAACCCATACCTCAAACATGTTAGGCAAGTACTTTCCAGCCCCAAAATATAGGATGGCTTTATTTAAACCTCAATATATATAAGATTTCAACAATTCATGGTTGACTAATACTTGGAAATGAAATAAACTCTTACACAATTAGAACAAATACTTTCCAAAAGGACAACAGAAATTAGACAAATTATAACCATTTCACATAGAACAACTTGCTATGATTTTAACATGATTTGTCCTCACCAAACTCTTATTGTTGCACAATTCTTTAATGTAGCAGTGTTGGAAGGTAGGGACTACTGGGAGGTGTTTATCATGGGGGCAGAGTCTTCATGAATACATTAATACTTCTCTGTAAAGGAGTGACTTGTTGTTCTCAATAAACTGGATTAGTTAGCAATAGAGCATATTGTTATATATCAAGGTTGCCCTCTTCAGTATGTGCCTGGTTGCCTTTTTGCTTTTCTGATTATGCATGGAATAACAAATCAGTCATCAGAAGCTGAACAGGTCTCAGCAAGATCCTGTTGGAATTCTAGTCTCCAGAATCATGACCCAGAAAGTATCTCCTTGCCTTATAAGTTAGTCAAGCTTCAGGTATTCTGCAAAAGACATAAAAAGTGAACCAAAACACATGTTTTCATGAAACCTCATTTTGTCAAGTCACCTGTAGTTCAATTTACATACATACATGTGTGTATTATAGTTTACTGTTCTATTAATAAAGAAATTTATGTTTGTTTTAAAATATTGGCCCTGAGACACATATCTCTGCATGAGCTTCAATCATCAACTTTTCAGTTAACAGACAAGCACTCTGACTAATAGTGTCACACAAAACTGAGATGTGATTTCAATGTAATTCTGTGATTTGAAAATCCTATAAAAATAAGAAAAAAATATTAGGAATTGACCTTAGCAATGATATTTTGGATGTCACATTGAAATCTCAGGCTACAGAAACAAAAATAAACAAATGGAACTACACCAAACTAATTTCTGCACAGCAAGAAGAATGGTCACCATTCTGAAATTGCAGCCTACATTTTGAGAAAAATATTTGCAAATCACATATCAGATAAGTGGTAAATATCTGAAATTTATAAAGCATTCATATAACTCAATAACAGAAGGGCAAACAAATAGCAAAATTATATAATTGAAGAAACACTTGAAGAGACATTGCCACAAATAAAAAATAAAATTGCCAAAATGTATATGAAAAAGTGCTCACCATCGTTAATCATCAGATAAATATAAATCACAATCACTATGAAAAACTATCTCACATTCTACTCATTGCCTGGTCTCATGATATTTCTACTTTCAATTTATTTAGAAAACTTTATACTGTTTTCCATAGTGATTACAATATTCATTCTCGCCAATAGTATAACTTTTGTCTACCTCCTGTCCAGTATTTCTTAGTTTTTGACTTTTTGATAATGGCCATTTGGCTGATATTGTCACACACACACACACACACACACACACACACACACACACACACACACACACAGAAAAAGAAAACAGGTGACTATGAGATGATTATATTTCTCTCAAAAAAAATATATATATATGAGCTTCACTAGAGCAACTATTTTATTTTCCTAATGAATCTATAATGGCATGGTATATACCCTACATAGATGTAGCAAATATTATTTAAAAAAATTTAAAAAGTCAGGTGTGGTGGGTACTCCAGTAATCTTGACTTGAGAGGCTGAGACAGGAGGATCACACTTAGGGAAGTTCAACTTAGTGAGAACCTATTACTAAATAAAACAATAAAATTGGGATGTGGGTGTAGCTCAGAGTTAGAATGACTTTGTGTTCTATCCCCAGTTCCACAAAGAAGAAAGATAAAGGAGGAGGAAGAGAAAAAAGGAGCAGGAGGAGGAGGAAGAGGAGAAATTCTATTACCTTTCTTCTGTTTCCTCTTCCACTTCCCCTAAGCAGTGCTTCTTGGGATCATTTCCTGAATAAACTACTTTCATGCCCTTGTGAATACTGGTTTTCCTAAGGAATCAAGTCTCTGAACATTAAACTTACATTAATCTTTTTTTACAAAGAAGACCAGGAAAATATCTCAAATAGTTGACAGATACATCAGAACAGAATCATATTCTGGCATTACCTACTTCCCTGCCCTGACTTCTTTATCGTCTTCCCCTCCCCTGCTATAGGCATACTCCATGCTTAGGAACTTTGAATTAATATTTTCTATTTATTTTCTGATTGGCTTCTATAATCGGAAAATAGAATATACTATAAAATATTTTCAATGAACTATACTTAGTTTTAAGGCCAATTATTATGTCCAGTTATAACAATCATAGAAATCAGTTGTGGGCTTAAAGAGAAAATCAAAAATTTTTTTCTTATCTTTATCAAGAAAAGGTCTATGTCATTTTGATTCTCAATATCTTGAAGATATCTTCTATTGATTCTAATATACATTTCACATACATATATGTGTATTATATATACACATAATGGAAATAAGTATTTTTTTCTAGAAGATCTATTCACTTTAATAGAAAATTTAAAAATATATAACATGACACATATGATCTAAATTAAAATAAACATATAGTGTTTACTTAGTATTTGTTGTTTTCAGCAGAAATATTTGGTACTTATGTGCAGTAGCTTGTAAGACTGACTGAAGAAGCCTGGAAGGCCATCTAGTTACTGGATGATCTTTAATTCTTAGTCACTTTGAACCTCTATTTTCTTATGAGAAAATGGGGAAAATGTACTAACAGAATTACAGGGTAAAAAGTTAAATGAAATTGTATGCATGAATGGTGTACAGTTCTCTCTTAAAATTTTTTTTTCATGTCCAAACATTAAAATCATTGCATTATTCTAAGAGTTGGCTTGTAGATAGGACCGTTAACTAAACTTGTTAACTGAAAATGCAAATTATGAGACACATGCACCCTTTTCCCTAAACACACAATGGGAAATACTTGCTTAAATAAGGAGGGATTTTTTTTCCAATCACTCAAAATAGTAATTTTTTGTTTGTTTGTTTTGATGAGTGTGTGTGTGTGTGTTAACTTTTCATTATTGGGACAAAATATTTGAGCTAAACAACATAAAATGAGAAAGAATTATTTTGGTTCACTATTTCAGAGGTTTTAGTTCATGGACTCTTGGCCCCATCACTTCAAGCTTACGGTGAGGCAGAACATCATGGTAGGTAGTGTCTTCTGGAGCAAAGCTGCTCCCCTGATGGTCACCAGGAGGCAAAGATATGGAGAGAAAGGATCCAGACCCAGCATTCCCTTCAAGAACATGCACCCGATGACCTTATTTCCTTCCATTAGTCTCTATCTTATATAGGTCCCATTGCCTCCCAAGAACACCATCATTTAGAAAGCTAGCATTCAATATATGTCTATAGGGGACAGTCAAGATCTAAGTCATAACAGTCTTTATCTTTTGAGACACTTTTTAAAAGCTTTTATATAAAGCTAATCATGGTGGCACACACTTGTAATTTCAGTACTTGGGAGGCTGAAACAGGAGTATCACAGGTTCACTGCCAGCTTCAACTACTTAGTGAGGCCCTCTGCAACTTAGTGAGACCCTGTTTCAAAATAAAGAATAAAAAATAAGGCTGGAGTTGTAGCTTATAGGTAGATTGCCCTTTGGTTCAATCCTCAGTTCTGGGGGGAAAAGCTTAATATAAAGACTGTTAAAGGAATAATTATAGAACTGCCCATAAAGCAAAACAAAACAATAGAATACTATGTGTATTATTGACAAACATGTTAGTATATTTTAATTACTTTTCATTTAAAAATGAGAAAAACAATGAATAAAACAGTGAAGTAGTTCAAAATGTGGATAGGTATTATGAATGGAAAAGATGAATGATTATTTGTGGACACCAACTTCATATATGCCTTATATCTTGCCCTTTGCTAAGAAAATCATAGTAGAATTTGTTCATGGGAAATCACCTCTGCATTCCAGTATCAGTTTCTTTAGTCTACACTCACAGTCGTCTGTGTGTGTATAAGAAGCAGCATAATCCTGAGACATCAATATCTTCTGGCAGATAAAAGCAGAAAATCCATAATTTAATGGCAAATGCTGGCGAAACACTTAATTGAAAACTTCCCCAATATTTATAAAAAATTTTTAGGGTTAGAAATTTTCTAATTCACTTTATTTGAAGAAATAATGTGCTGTCTAAATTTTTCTTCAAAGTACATAAGTGTGCTGTAGACTCTTAAGGGAAATAAAAATGTGATTTGAGAGCTCTTAAGCATACTAAAGTACTCTCAGTTGCCATGGAGATAACCTCTACCAGCCCACTTTGTTCAAATTCTTTAAGTAAGAAACTTAAGCACTACAATATTTGAAGATTGATCAGGACAAAGATATATTTTGTTATTTTACTCTTAGTCTAGTAGCCTCTAAGAAAATAACAAATGGATTGTGAATTTGATGGGTCACTCAAGATCTTGAATTCTGTTGCTAAAATCATTCTTGTCATTTGTACAAGTGAGCAGAGCTGGAAATTGTCCTAATTCTCTATGTGGCTTTATCTATGTGTTTCGTGATTATACTGTCTCTGTCTCTCTCCATTCCTCTTTATCTGTCCCTATTATTTTTTCAGTGCTAATTAAATTAATTCCAATTTAAATAAGAAATATAAAATTCGATTGCATTTTAGTGCATTAAAGCACTGATGACATAAACTTAAAAAATGCATTTTACATGAAAAGTAATTTCTTGGTGTTTAAGTTTCATTTTTCTATTAGTAAAAATGATGTCATTACTCTTTTTATGGGATAAAGTCACAGTCTTCTAAAACTCATTCTGTGATTATATTTTATAAACAGAAATCACTTACAAAAACAAAATTTGTGATATTTTAAAATTATATTTCTTGTGAATTCACATTTCAGTGAATATCACTGCTGTGTACTCTACCAATAATACACAGATATACACACAAACACACACACAGGCAAAATAAAATATTAATCAAGAGGAACAAACTGAAAAAAATCTCAACATTTCTCAACTGCTTAATTTTATTTTTTTAATTAAAGTTATAACTTTAATTTTATTTCCTTTAGCTAAATCACTTTTACCAGTCTTAATTTGATTTAGTTTATAAACCTAGAGATATTAGCAGACAATTATTTATTTATGTATTTATGTTGTTAACACCATGATAGGATAGTGGTAAGAATAGAAATGATTCTTAAATATTCCCTTAAGGACATGAGGTGTATCTAAGAAATAGATAATTATTGCATAGCATCACTTAGAGCCACTGAAAAGAAGTGTCTTAATGCTGCTATAAAGTTCTATTTTTAATAAGAGTTCAAATATTTTAATTTCATTGAACTACCAATTTGAATGTTAATTAAGTTTATCATGAGAGAAAATTAAAAGGAAATATTACTCAATTGCCCCCTCAAAAAAGTGTCACCCAGTCTTTTGAAAGAATCTCACATAAATCTATTTGCACACATGTGTTAATGTCCACAGTTAATTGTAATTTATACATATAAACACATTTATGTTAATGGAATAGGTGAGTACAGACACATCAACAATGCAAATGATGCTTACAACTGAGATCTAATGGCACTATAGTAAATTTTCCACTTTTTCTTCCCATATAAATGATAGATAAGATGTATTTGGATTCAAATAAAAGGATGAACAGGATTTAACAATAGCCGTAGCTAACATCTTCTATATAAAACAGTCATGTCATTAGGCCTCATTCTATTGCCAGGCCACCATTGTCCTAGTCAGTCCAGAAAATTGAAGCACAAGAATTTTACAGACCCTAATAATTTTCAGGAGTTAAACTCATGAAACTTATGGCTTTATTCTGAACTAAAATAGAAATAGGATAATGAAGTTTCAAACAAAAATATTTTTAAATTGTTTATACCTAGTGCGAGCAAAATATGTCCCCTTAATTTACATTCCTTTATCTAACAAAATAAGATTTACAAATCCAACAATCTCAATAAGGTTTACCAAATTATACCATAATAATGTGTAGGCAAATTAAACCTTCTACAAGTTGATATAATGCAATTGAAACAATTGATCTTTATCCCTAATGCGTATAAATGAAACAATTATCCTGCATTGTCATGATGCTGGGTGCTGACTGCAAAACTACTTGATAGTGTAGTGTACTTCAGAAAATATATGCATATACAGCTGTAAGAAACAAATCTTGTAGGACAATAAAGAACGAACCATAGAATTTTCGCTTGAAATTCATTTCACATTGATATAGAAAAATTCCTATGACTAGGTAATTTATTTTACTTTTGCGGTACTGGAGATTGAACCCAGGGGCATTCTACCTCCAAGCTACACCCCCAGCTCTATTTTTTTATTCTTTTATTTTGTAACAGAGTCTCACTAAGTTGCGGAGTGCCTCACTAGGTAGCTGATGCTGGCCTCGAACCTGGATACTCCAGTCTCAGCCTCCCAAATGCTGGGATTACAAGCGTGCGCCACCACGCCCGGCTTGACTAGGCAATTTATGAGGTAAAAATGTTTATTTCACTGGTGTTTCTTCTGGCTGGAAGTCCAATGGCATTCTCGGGCTTCTGCTCCACTTCTTTTGAGAGTTTTCTGCATTTCAACTCTTAGTGGAAAGTGGAAGGGTGAGAGTTTATGTGTGGAAGAGACAAACCATGAAGTCTAGCATTACTTTATAAGGAGAACTGTAGTAATTTCTCTTGATGACCTAGTCATCTCTTAAAGTTCCCAAGGCCTCTCAGCAGTGTTGCAATTAAATTTTAACAAGAGTAAGGAACAAACTAAGTCAAACCACATAATTTCTAATCCCCTAAAATTCACATGCAAGATACAACAATGCCAATTCAATAGTTCCAAAACACTTAATTGGTTCCAGCACCAAATCAAAAGTCCAAAGTCCAGTTGGGAGGCTGTGAAATAAAAACAAGATATCTACTCAAAAAATGCAATGGTTTGCAATGGTAGGTGGGACAAGAATAGGGTAGACATTCCCATTCCAGAAAGGAAAGATAAGCAAAATTCAGTTCCCAAGGAAACCTGAAACCCTATAACGTAGACATCAAGTCTTAAAGATTGAGAATAACCACCCCTTTATAGTCTACCACCTAGGCACACTGTCAGATTTGGGTCACTTAAGTATCAGGTAGTCCTCTTGTCCCTATCTCCTAGTTAGTTTGAGTCCACGCTTCAATCCTGTCAGGTTAGAATTGCACATTGGTGACTATCTGTGTCTTATATACTGCTGGAAAATCTACAGTTATGGAGACCCACTGGTGGTCTTGCCCTTTTGACAAGACTGACTCCATCTTAGTTCTGAGGTTGCATCCTTTTAAAAAATTTAGGTGAAGGAAGCCTCAGCTCAACCATAGCCCTTGAATGTTCTAACTTTTGAAGAATTAGCATGCTGTGAATAGGCCTCCAGAGCTGTGATCCAAGCCACAATTGAGCCCACTTGAGCCACAGCTGGAGTCGCCCAGAACAGTTTTCCAGAATATAGGAAACAGAGGCCTGAAACATTCCAGTGAGCCATTTATTCCTCAAGACCCTAATATTCTGACCCTATAATGGGAAGGTAAGTCTCAAAGATCTCCAAAATCCCTTGGAGATCCTTTTCTCATTGTCCGGATGAATAATGCCTAACTTCTTTCTATCTGTGTTAATCCTTTAGCAAATGATATCTGGGCCACACTCTTGTGATCTTTTTCACTCTTTACATGGCCAGGCTGAATATTTTCCAGATTTTTTATGTTCTACTTCACTTTTAATTTAAATTCTGCCTTTGGCTGCTGATCCCTTTCCTCTTGTGTCTGTTTGCAACTAAAAGCAGCCTTGAAGAAACCTAAGTGCTTTGATGCTTAGATATTATCTCTTCTGCCCCATATCTTACTTCATCAGTCATTAATTTAGACTTTCACAAAGTTCTAGGGCATGGGCAAAATACATATATGTTTTTTGTTGTGTGTTTGTCTGTGTTGTGCTTTGTATTTTTTAAGCTGTCTAACAAGGATGACTTTATTTCAGTTAGAAATAAAATATTCCTCATTTCCATCTGAGACATCAAATAATTCTTTACTGTCCCTATTTCTATCATTGTTTTAAGAATGATCACTAAGAAGTTTTGGACTTTGCCTAGCCTTTGTTGTCTTATGAATACTCATTAGAATAATCTGTAAGTTTTTATTTATTGTATTCTGGGCTTTCCAGCATTCATTTTAAAACTACTTCAGTCTTTACTCATTACCCAATCTCAAAGTTACTTCTACATTTCAGGTAGTATCAAGGAAGCATCTTATTTCACAGTAGTAATGTTTTGTGTTAGTCTGTATACTGTTGATTAAATAGAATGTTGGAAATGATAATTTATAAAGGAAATAAATTTATTCAGTTCATTGTTTTAGAAGCTGAAATTCAAGAGCATGGCACCAGAAGCTGCCCAGCTTCTGGTAAAACCCTCATGCCACATCAGGACATGGCAGAAAAGCATAAGGGCAAGTGCATGCCTGCAGAAAAGAAAAAGACTCTGAGGGTGGCCTCCCTTTATAATAACCTCCTTGGTATTATATCATGGTAACTATCCAGCCCTGCAAGTATTACATTAATCCCTTAATCATCTAATCAATTCTTAAAGTTCCTACCATCTCTCAACACTGTGACAATGCCAATCAAATTTCAGAGAGGAAAAATCATATTCAAACCACAGTAGTACTTGTCTAAAACTCTGGAAGAATTTGAATACCAATTACATTAGAAGGACTAGAAATTCTTTTTTTTTTTTCCAAATCAAGAGTTAATCTAATCATACTCTACATTTCCAGATTGGAAATGTTATGTTCTGGAACAAGAGTATGCTTCAATTCTTGAAATAGGCCTATTCATGCAAAGTATGAGGTTAAGTGCACTTTTTAAAAATGTACAGATTACATTTCATCAAAGGAATTTATATTTTAAAGGATATTTTTTGATGACTCATGACAAAGTACCATAGGGGAGAGAATTCTGATGTTAAGATATTATTTCTTCTAAAATACAATGATGCATTGATATCAGATGAAATTTCCCCTTTGAGACAAGATTTGCCAGAGATTAAGCCCTATCTACTACACTGTGACAAGTACTTGTGCAGTCTTTTAAATTCATGTGTTCTAAGGACTTTTGAGATAAACTTTAATTGAATAATTAAATTAATCAAATCAAAATTTATAATGTATGTGTTTGCACGTAATCTGTTCCTATGTAATTATCAATTTTAATATATAAAATGCTTTTATTTAAATGTATGGATTTTTAATTGGTAATATATGCAAATGATTTGCGTATATTGGCTTTTTTAAAATTTTGATACAGGGTAGATTCCCACCTGAGATTCTTCTGCCTCCATATCATAAATACTAGATTATAGGTATATGTCAGCTTCCCCAACTTGTGACTATGTTTTGATTCTGACTTTTACATTCCTTTCTCTGATACTTTATGCTCAGCCACATCTCTCAGTCCAGAGTCATGGAGAACCTAAAGAGAGTATCCTGTAGTTTCGCTGTAGTGTTTGGTCTACTAGCTACGGTACTTTCTCTTGACAGTTATCCAGAATAGTGATGGATAGCCCCATTTTAAAGATATTCCAGGATCAAACATACTCTACAGAAGTAACTGGTGGTATCATTACTTTGATACAACCATCCTCTTGTCTCAGCCTCCAAAGTACCAGGATTACAGGCATGCATCATCCTACCTGGCATATTTTCTGTTTCACTGTGACATACTATACATTTTATTATCCATTTTTTACCTTGTTCCACATGTAAGTAACACAATGATAGTAATTTGTGTAATGCTTTTTCTTGGAGACATAATAAACTGGTAGGTCAATGTTAAATATTTGTTAAATTAACAAATGATACGTTTTTTTCTTAAAAATATAAAGTTGAATAACTAAGCATTCTGACTGTGTAAAGAATTATACAAGAAATAGGAAAAGGTATAGTTAATCTATATTAGTTATGATTATGCTTAAATGTGGATAAAGGAGAGAACATAATGATTTTGGTTAAATAGAATTTTTATGTGGTTTACATATAAAAATCAGAGAGCAAATGACATGTTGTTGAAAAACACAAAGAACAGATTCCTTGACGTTATTTCTCCTTGGTGCATCATTTCTGTTCAAGGCCATCCTGTCTTTCAGGGTGGCTCCTCCAGCTTCAACTATGGTGTGACATTGCAGCTAAGGAAAAATTAGATGACATTATTTCCTCATTTGAAGGAGGTGGAGAAATAAGAATTAATAAATTATTTAGAAAGAATGATAATAAATCTTGATAAAAGTATGCTGAGCTCAAGGTTGTAGTAGAATACAGATGTAATATGTTCATGAACTAACCAGTAAATAGAAATTTAAGAGTCAGTTTTGTTTTGGAAAAAAAAAACACATATTTCAGAGTTATCTGAACTTTTATCTACTCAGAGTAGATAAAATTATCAACGAGATCAATAATTTTCATTTGCCTTAAAGTTCCTAATTGAAGAAGATAGCATTTTATTTTATTTCATTTCATGCAGCTCACAGTACACAACAGCTTGTATTTGATAAATGCTAAAGATATGTCAAACATACACATGCACATATGATGAAAATACTTTTGGTACTGGGGATTAAACCCAGAAATATTAATTAATACCAAGTAATAGAGTGCATCAGAAACCCATTGCACATTAAATAAACCATAGAGTGTATACAATATACTAATACCGGATTTCTCCCAAACCAATAAATCAGAAGCTATGTGGAATTGGGACATGTATCTAATTATAAAATCTCTATTATACACACCAATAAAAACATAAAAAATAGTAAATATTTTAAACATTGATTTTTTTTCTGACACTGAGGAATATGAAGATACATCAGTTATTTGGTATGAGTATAAAATTTATCTGACTAATAAGATAAAGGAATTAGTACATTTAATAAATATGATTTAATTATGCTTTTTTGTGACTAAGCTACAGAGTTTCTATTTAAGTTAAACATATTAAAATACTCTGTTATTAGCAGGATTGACATTATAATCAGAAAATAAAAACTTGCTATTTAAATATGATCACTTAAAGTTAACTTGAATAATGATCACTTAAAGACATGGCCTAGCTTTTTAAATAAGTCAGCAGTTAGCTCTAAAATTAAAATCTAACATATTAGCTCTGTTTTAAAAAATCCCTCAGTAAACTTATAAAATTTTATAAAATATCATTTTTAAATCTACTGCCTATTTTAAATAGGACTCATATATATTCTATTCTTTGTTCACTTAACTGAAGCATCTTTTATATTTTGTAATTATTTTTATTGCTTTAATTATGTTTTGAGACCTAAGAAAAACTACAGTCGTTCAGTGGTCAAGCTGTAATACTTTTTTATATTCTCAAAATAAACAACCTAGGCTTCTAAAGTTACTTATTTTTGAAAATTAGAATCACTGCTGTGATTTAACACAAATTGTCACAAACTGTTATGACACATTTTCCTGAGGTTCTTTTGTGATTTCTTTTTTCTCCTGCTCACTTGAGTATCAGATACATCTGGCAACTCATTTAAGTCAATGACGTTTATTAATCACTTCCCATTATTTCAGTTATGATGTATGAAGGCTTTCACACTGTGAGATTTCAAAAGTATCTGCAACTGATGATTCCTATTTCCTCATTTAAAAGCTATTATGAAATGTTCTCCTGAGAAAATAGCCACCTGTGTCCAGTTAACAATTCTGGTCGCCTAGATTTCCTGAATGTAGATTCAAATTTATTTCCTTCCTACTTCTACTTGTCCATTACAATGCCCTTCAAATAAATTGATCTTCTTTTGCTCTTAATTTATTTATTTTTTCTTAATTTATTTTAAATGTAATTAATCATTACTAAGGATATTATTTCAGACCTTTTTATTGCTTTAAATATTGACTTTCTTTTACCAAAAAATATGAATAAGCCAAATAATCATATGATTTACATTTTACTGTGTCCCTTTAAATTGATGACTACACCTTTATTTTAATCAGTGTATTGTAATATACATCATAATTTGATTCAGAGTGATAGAAACATACATGCACACAACACTTGGTGTATGTTCCTCTGAATCCCACCCCACTCCCTCCTCCTCTCTGTACATGTTATAGAGATTTGTGTTGATAATTTCAAATGTATACATAATATTATTTGAACTGTTCATCACATTTTCTCTGTCCACTTACATCTCTTGTCTTCCACTATTTTACTGGAATATTTCCTCATTTATACAAAGTCTCGTTTCCCAATTTTCTGTACCTTCCACATATAAGAAAAAACATACAACCCTTCACTTTTTAAAACTCCTTATTTTTTTTTTCTTTTTTCAGTGTGGGATTGGGGTTGAGGATGAAGGAAGTAGAATGGGGAAACAGTTAAGTTAGCTGAAAAAAGGATGACTTGACCAGCACTGGCATAAATAGTTCCTCTGCCTAGAACAATTTTTATTGCTGTATCATATTCTTAGAAAAATCTACTTGCATGCCTGATTGCAAGATATTTTGTACTTTCATTCTCTTATTGAGATTGAGGTCTTTTCTGTCTTAGAAATTTTTTTTTTCAAGTTTACTGGCCTTGAAGTAGTTATAGAGATCCCTCGTCCCGGTTTACTCTTCATTACTGAAGACACAAGAAACTAAACAGCAAAGCGGCAGGCTGGGCATGCTCCTCTGTGGTTGTGTAGAGTTGTTTCTTAACAGTGGCACCTTAGGGACTAATGATTAATAAAATTTTAGATATTTTTCTATCTCTTTCCATATCCACAGGTCTATCTATAATTAAATGAGATTGTTGATAAATAAATAGCTAGACAAGCTGAAGTTTATATTACACAAGTAAGATTTTTCTGTGTAGTCAATTTTCAAAATCCTGAGCAAATAACAATCAGTCCTTAGTTGGTACAGGAGACAGTTAGGAGACAGCACTGAATGAATTTTTCATGGACCAAGTGGGCATTTAGTGACTTAAGTGTTGGAAATAACAAATATGAGAAATGATTGTTTGAAAACTCAAATAGAAACTAAAATATTCCTAAAATAATGTGAGAAGCATCTGACCACAATATGACTAGAAATGTATATATATATATATATAATAATTCCTTTACTGGGTCCATATGTTCATGATTCAAAGTAATCAAAGCATGAGTATTAGAATATTTACTGTGGATTAACATACTCCATGTAGTCCAGGTTACTTTCTGGCAAAATTGTTTGAGTCAAATATGAATTTCATTTGCACTGAAATAAATTGTTTATAATAAATTTATTAACCTACTTATATACATAAATGTACACTCAAAGCATTAAAATTAGAGAGTACAAAGATAACTATGCTTAATTTTTACAAAGGTCAAAAAACTATGACATCTAAAATAGAGCTAATAATTCAAGATAATTGGATGTGCTTAGCCATCTGGGCAAGAGATGGTTTGTAAATTAAATCAGAGTGATTCATAAATATGATGACAGACATCATGATGTATCTTCTGGAAGGCCTCAATAGCCATAATTAAATGAAACAAAATAAGCTGACATCTACTCACTTATAACCTTCTTGACATGATGTAAAATAATTTTTGTTGGCATGTGAAAAGGAAATTGGAAAGTAAGACCTTCATAAAAAAATTGCCCTTTGTATCAAAATACATAGTACACAGACCCTTAAGCATTTATGCCCATCACAATGATAAATAGGATGTTGTTTGTGTGATTAACAAATTGTCTCACATCACTGATCAACTAAAATAACTGTAAAGGACAAAAGTTGCTTTGTCCTAAAATGGTAAATACTAAGCAATATTGAAATAAATTATTTTTCTTTGGTGTGTATTTATAAGTTTGAAGTGGCCTAAATCTTACTTTGAATATCTTATTAACAAGTAGGAAATATTTATTTTTTTAATTTTTATTTATTTTTTAAATTTTTTAAAATTGTTGCATTGTAATTGTACATCTTTGTTAGTTACAAGCTGGTAAAACCATACATGCACACAGTTCTCATTTAACCCTTTTCCAATTCCTGCCGCACTCCCTCCCCCTCCCTCCTCAAGTTCAGTTTAGTGATTGACTGATATGTTTGTGAAACTACATCATGTGCATTAGGGTGGTTCCCTACTCACCCCCCATCACCTTCAGTTAAATCACCTTTTTTGCTCATCTAAGGTTACTACTTCTTCATGTAGAGTCCCTCTTATTTCCACTTTCTCCCTAGCTTCCACATATTAGGGAAAGCATATGATTTTTTACTTTTTGTGACTAACTAATCTTATTTAGCATAATGTTTTCCAGTTCCATCCATTTTTCTACAAATAACATGATTTTGTTCTTCTTTATGGCTGAGTAAAATTCCATTGTGTAAATATCCCAAAGTTTTATAATCCATTCATCTGTCGATGGACATCTTGGCTGCTTCCATAGTTTGGCTATTGTGAATTGAGCTGCTATAAACATAGATACACATGAACTGGTCTGATAGTTTGGTTTATATTATTTTGGATAGATACCCAGAAGTGGTATTGCTGGATCAGTGGTAGGTTCATTCTCATTCGTCTTCATCCTCCATACTGTTTTCCAAAGTGGTTGCACTAATTTTCAATCCCACCAACAATGTATTAGGGTTCCCACTTCTCCACACCCTCACCCGTATTGTTTGTGTTTTTGAAAAATTGCCATTCTAATAGGGGTTAGGTGAAATTTCAAGGTAATTTTGATTTGCATCTCTCTGATTGCTAATGATGTGGAACATTTCCTCACACATTTATTGGCCCTTTGTATTTCTTTCTTTTTGAAGTGTCTATTTAGATCCTTTACCCATTTTTGATTGGGTTATTTGTTTTCTTAGCTGTGAGTTTCTTGAATTCTCAACTATTTTTGCAGATGACATGATACTTTACTTAGAAGACCCAACAAAGTCAACCAAAAAACTTATAGAACTGATCAACAAATTCAGCAAAGTTTCTGGATACAAAATCAATCTTAAAAACTTAGAAGCTTTCTTGTATGCCAAGCATAAATCCACTGAAAAAGAAATCCAGACCAGAAAACAATTCTACTCATAATAGCACCCCCAAATATAAAATACTTAGCAATAAACCTAAACAAGGAGGAAAGAGACCTCTATGAGGAAAACTATAAAAAAGTTGAAAAAAGAAGACCTTAGAAGCCGGGCGTGGTGGCACACGCTTGTAATCCCAGCATTCGGGAGGCTGAGACCAGAGGATCCGGGTTCGCGGCCAGCCTCAGCTACCTAGTGAGGCACTCCGCAACTCAGTGAGACTCTGTTTCAAAATAAAGAATAAAAAGGGGCTGGGGGTGTAGCTCTGAGGTAGAATGCCCCTGAGTTCAATCCCCAGTACCGGAAAAAAAAAAAAAAAAAAAAAAAGAAGACCTTAGAAGATAGAAGGATCTTCCATGCTCTTGAATAGACAGAGTAAATATCTTCAAAATGGCCATCCTCCCAAAAGTGATCTTCAGATTCAATGCGATACCCAGTAAAATACCTAGGTCACTCCTCCAAGACATAGAAAAATCAGTCCTTCAATTCATTTGAAACAACAAAAAGCCCAGAATAGTCAAAGTAATTCTTAGCAACAAGAACAAGGCAGGAGACATAACAATACTTGACTTCAAACTATACTACAAAGCCACAGTAATAAAAACAGCATAGCATTGGCATAAAAACAGACACATAAACCAATGGAGTAGAATAGAAGATTCAGAAACAAACCCACACACTTAGAATAAATTTATTTTTGACAAAGGAGCCAAAAAACATACACTGGAAAAAAGATAGCATCTTCAACAAATGGTGTTGGAAAAACTGGTTAACCATATGCAGGAAAATGGAAATAAACCCCACTTTCTCACCCTGCACAAGGGTCAATTCAAGATGGATCAAAGACCAAAAGGTCAGGTCAGAGACCTTGTAGCTACTTGAAGAGGACATAGGCCCAACACTTCAATACATAGGCACAGGTAAAAACTTTCTCAATAAGACCCCAAAGGCATGAGCAAATCAAAGGAAGACAATACATGGGATTGCATTAAACTGAAGAGCTTCTGTGCAGCACAGGAAACTATCAAGAACCTCAACAGAGAGCCTACAGAGTGGGAGAAGATTTTTGCCAGCTACTCTTCTGATAGAGGACTAATATCTAGAATGTACAAATAAGAAATCTGATAATTAATTTTTGACAAGCAAATGTTAAGCCAGAACTCTTCACACTGAGCTATAGCTGCAAAAAAGTGGTTTATTTAACTCAACATGCTACAAACGCCAGTCAGCAGAAGAACCAAGTCCCATGACAAGCTCTTGCAATTTCCAGGAGCAAATCTATGTAGTAGCTGGAAAAAAATGTGAACTGGACAAAGAGCTAAGAACATTTTTATAATGAAGTTTTGAAAATAGGAAACCATAAATTATTTACATTAAAACTACATTGGCGGCTGGGCATGGAGGTGCATTCTTGTAATTCCAGTACTTGGAAGTCTAAAACAGGAGGATCACAGATTCACAGCCAGCCTCAGCTACTTAGTGAGACCCTCTTCAACTTAGTGAGGCCCTGTTTCAAACTAAAGAGTAAAAAATAGGGCTGGGTATGTAGCTCAGAGGTAGAATGTCCCTAGGTTCAATCCTCAGTACCACCTAAACAAAAACAAAAACTACATTGGCAATTGAGTTGAACAATGTGGCACACACCTGTAGTCACTGTATATGGGAGGCTGAGACAGAAGGATTGTAGGTTCAAGGCCAGCCTCAGCAACTTAAAGAGACCTTCGACAAGTCAGTGAGACTCTGTTTCAAAATCAATAACAAAATAAATAGAAGGGCCCTGGGTTCAATCCCCAGTTACACACACACACACACACAGACACACACACACACACATACACATACACACACACACACACCTACATTGGCTTACAGGTTAAGAGGTAGTAGATAATGTACAGCAGAAAAGTTTTGAGATAGGAAGAGAGTTACTAAAGAGAAGTAATTGTTACTTCTGGATTAGTTAGGCTTAGAAACTCAATGTGCGAGTGTTTTGGATGTCACAATGAGATTTGAGTTAATGTGTTAACATACATACAAGAACAGAAAAGTCTTTTTTCAGCTCATAACTGTAAACTGATTAATTTTTCTTATCTCTACTTTTATTTATTCTACAACTTTGTAATTAAATTTAGAACATTTTAGAATTTTCCTCTTATCCCAAACTTTCCTTAGAACCTTTGTGTCTCTTAGGCAAACAACAATGTGAAGAACTAAGACTTACATGTCTGAGAGTCTAAGTTCATGCATGTGAAATTGTAAGATGCTCTACCAGTATGGTTCAACTAGATCATCTTTAATTAACAACTCTTCATCTACATTTCCAAACTTAACTTTCAATTTGTGACAAATTCCCTGGATGTTATTGATATTTTGCTTGTAACTACAAATCTAGTGATATAGAATTTTTAATTAAGAAATAAATTAATTGAACATGTATAGAAGTGTTTTGCATTTTTCTGACAAATCCTTGTCATATAGATAGATCATTTCCTATACATTCTGTCATGTTTATTCACTTAAGTTCTTTCAGATATGCTTATTTCCTAAGTGGGTGTAATATTTATAATATTTTATATAAAATTTCAATAAGTTCATCCCAGTAACAGAGAAAAAACTCATCTCAGCCTCCTTTTTCATTAAATCTAATAAAAATAATAAGTATATTACAGATAGTATCCTAAGCATTCTTCACAAAATAAAATGAACATTTGAATCAATGGTTTTCAGGACATAGAAAATCAAATCCTAAATAAGAGAAAATAAAAATAATTAATATAAGACATCAAAATTAGTTGACAAAGGTCAGATATAGAAGATAAAATTTAAAAAATCATACCCAAAGTGATTTATTTATTTATCTATTTTTATGCTGTTTGGTATTGAACCCAGGGGAATTCTATCTTCAAGATAAATCCTTACAGTCTTATTTATTTTTTTATTTGGAAGTAAGATCTTGCTAGGTTTCTGAAAGCCTTAGTAAGTTGTTGAGGCTGTCTTCAAACCTGTGACCATGCTGTCTCAGTCTCCCAAATACTAATATTACAAGTTTATGCTAACACTGCTGGCTTTGAAATTATTTTACAAAGTGGCAGAAAGATGTATGACCACCAATAATATGCTTTGAATTTTTGCATCCTCACCAAAATTTATGTTAAAACTGAAACTTCAATGCAACAATGAGATCCTATTTCAAAATAAAATTGGGCTTGGAGTGTAGCTCAAAGGTGGAATGCCCCTGAGTTCAATTCCCATTATAGCACACACAGAGACACACACACACACACACAATACATTTACTCCACAATTAACTTTTAGTTTAAAGAATTTTGATTTTTCTCTTTAATGGGAGTAAAGTTTCAAGCTTAAACATTACAAAAGTTAAAATTATTAAGAACAAGAGAAAATTTAAAAATATATGGGAAGAATATAACAATGCAATATTTTCCAGTTTTCGCTAAGATAATTCAAGTCCTTTTTCTTCCCATATCACTAATATATAATTGATAAGTAATAATTTAATACAATTCAAAGCACAGTATTTGAGGTTTGGATATATATATGTATATATGTATATATATATATTATATTATCTTATATGTGTATATATGTGTATAATAATATCACAGTCAAATTATTGAATGTGGCCACTACCACAGTTTACCTTTTACATATATGCATTTGTGTGTGTGTGGTTGTGTGTATGTTGTACATAGGCATGCTTGTTGAAAACATTATTTAATGTATCCTTTTTCATTAAATTTCAAGCAAAGAATAATGTATCATTAAATATACCCAACACACCAGAATTAATTAATTTTTAATTGAAAACCTACACTTTAACAAACATCTTCCTATTTTGTCTATATTCTCACCCATGGCAACCACCATTTTACTCCCTTCTTCTATTTTTAGATTCTACATGAGAGATGTTAAATTATTTGTTTCTATGTCTGACTCATTTCACTTAGTAAAATATCTTTCTAGTTCATCAATAATTTGAAAATTGAAGAATTTTTAAATCTGAATAATATTTATATGCATACACACACACACACACACACACACACACACACACACACATATATATATATATATATATAGTGTATATAATATTCCACTATATACCACAATAAGAGGGAATCTTGTACACTGATGTTGGGAATGTTAATGCAGCCATTAAGAAAAATAGTATGGATGCACCTCATAAAAATTAAAAATAAAGTCAATATATGATCTAAAAATTCTACTTCTGAGTATACATCTAAAGGCAATCAACTTAAAATCTTAAATGTGTATTTGCACTTCCACTTTTTCTGTAGGATTATTTACAGGAGCCAAGATATGGAAGCAACTTATGTGTCTGTTGAATGAATGGATAACATGTTTTCTTAAACTATGGACAATCCTCCTCTTAAAGATTTGTCAGATGTATGAAGAGTTACAAAAGGAGCCTATATTTTATGGTTTGTTGTATTTCTAGTGGATAAAAGAGAATAATTTGGGTATAAGACCTAAAGTTATTTTTCAAATAACATGCTGCCAATTTTATTTCTTAATGTAAGCAAACAAAGAAAACTATATTATTTTTACAAGGTCAATGAGATGAACTATTCTCTCTGTTTCAGTTCTGTACCTCTTGATGTAGCTATATTTGCTTTTAGTTTTAAAAAATGGAGGAAAAGCTATTGATGATGTTATTGTTGAATTTTTATATACTTTTATTGGTGCATTGTAGTCTCACATCATAATGTATTTCAGAGTGACAGTAACATACATTCATACAGGAGTTGGTGAGCTCAGCCTAATCTACCTTCTATTCACTAAAATTTTTCAGCACATATCTTTATTCGCATTTCAGTCTTATAAATGTAATCTTTGTAATAGCCATTCAGGTAAGAAATAGGCTTAGATAGCGTATTGTTTTTACTCATTAAATTTAAAATTTAAGAATTAGGATTCCAGAAGAAATGCAAATGAGCTTGTATGATTCTGTCCTTCTTGGGAATAAATTAGATTTATAGAAAGTATTACTAAGAGAAACTACTCATTTATGTATTTTTAAATTTTTGTTTATAACTGGGAATGGTCGCTGTCAAACTTTAGCTTTGAAGATTATGAGGAATAACATAGGAAATCATTTTTATTTTTAATATTTCTATTGAGTGGAGTTTTAAAAAAATGGGAATATCTAACATTGCTTGAAATTTCAAATAGCTAAGTAGCAGGAAGAAAAGAAGCCAGGAGACATTGTGATAGACTTTGGCCATGAGAAATAGTAGACTCCTGAAATATTCCTATTTAAACTGCTTGCCTGTTATAAACTTACATTAAGGTGAAATTTATTTTTAAATATAATTGTTGACAGAATACAATATTCAAATAATGCAATAATTATGGGATGCAAAAATTAGAATTCAAGTAAAATATGATTCAATAATTAAAAATGCAAATGGTTCCATAGCCTGATTGCATACTGTTTGAAATAAAAATGTTTACTGCTACTTGAAAGCATCTTCTAATTGAATATGTATTTGCCACAAGGTCAAGTACAAATGACATTGTGGTTTAGGGCACAGCTCTAGATGCAGCTTGCCCTACATCAAATCCTATTCCTGCTGCTTAAGTGTGTGACCTTGATCTGGGAGAGTGTACAAATATCAGTGGGCCTCATTTTACCCAACTATAATATATTTAAGTCTTTGGCATACAAAGAGATCATCTAATTATTCCTAATAGCTATAATTACTAAAAGTACAAAATCTCCTAGAGGTGAAACAAAACATATTCACACACACACGCACATACACACACACACACACACACACACACACACACACACACACAGCTATAATTTAAGTCATCATTGGGTTCATTTTATCTGTCAGTATAATATATGATAGAAGACTCGAAAATAGTTGAAAGAAGATTGTACTTTACTTCTATTCACAGACCTACTTATACCTTCAATTATGCAACTCAAATAGAAACAAAAAGAAAATGACTTACATGGATGTAGTCTGAGGAGGTCAGTCTCCTGAGTAGAGTCAAGTTGAGATCGGAGTCAGGAGACAGAATCTGGAGGGGACAGTGGAACATATCCATAAGAGATGGTAGGATCTTTCTACCTTTACTCATCTTTATTATTCATATTCCTTATCCCCCCTTTGTGTTCTGTTTCTTCCAATATTCAAAAGTAGAAACATTAACCCTAAATGTATCAATATTTGAAGATGGTGATTTTGGAGAATAACTGGTTTTAAGTGATATTATAATGAGCTTACTTCACTTGTAAGAACAGATATTAGGGGTTGTGGTGTAGCTCAGTGTTACAACACATTATTTGCATGTTCGAGGCACTAGGTTCATTACCCAGGATAAAAAAAGAAGAAACATTGGCACTTCCTTACACTATCATAGAGGACACAGAGAAAGTGGCTTAATCTAAGCCACAAAATAGGCCATCAACAAATGCCAAATCTGATAATGCCTTCATCTCTGACTTCCAGGCTCTAAAACGGTGAGAAATAAACACTGATTGTTTAAATCAGACAGCCTATGATATTCTGTTGAGCTAACTAAGACATAAATAGGTGCTATGAAGTGGGGTGCTGCTGCAATAGACACCTAAAAATATGCATACACCTTTAGAGAGCCACAGAGACTAGAATAATTTTGAGGTATATTCTTGGAAAATCTGAGATTGTCATGAAGAGAGGTGCATTATAATCATACAGTGTTATGAAGTTCAGGGTAATAGAGTCATACATGCACACAGAACTTGTTGAGCCCTCCTCCAATTCCCACCCCACTGCTTGTCCTCTTCACCTTCAAGATAATTTTAAAATTAATTATAATAATAATTCAGAAAAAGAAGAGGAAAAATATAGAGAAAGCTACCATTTTTAGAGAATTCATAAGCAATTATGAACTAATGTTGGTAGAAATGGGGACTGTAAAAACCATTCTTGTGATGTCTCAGACAGAAGGAGGAAAATGTTATAAAACAATAGAAAAAGATAATCCTTACTATAAAGTGTATAAGAATTTGGCAAAATTACATTTTGTTATAATGGTTTTTGGAAAAAATGAAACTGGTTATTTAGCTGAGGAGATTCATTGCATGAATGAAGAAAGCATTGCATGAATGTATTGGCTTCTCTTGGCCATTTTCTATGAAAGGTGAAAAGAGACAAATTAATTGGAGAAAGAATTATTGGGCAAAAAATAATCAGAACTTTGAGACTTAGAAAATTCCCAGTCCATATTGCAAAGAAAGTAAGGAAAATGAGTATGAGTTTGGACCACTGAACTAACAAGCCACCTCAACAGAAACATTTTCACTTTGAATTGAAGGGAATGAAGACAGGACAAATTTAAGAAAAGCTGCCAGACTTTTTAGAGCATAGACATATTTGATTTATAGATGAGAAAAGAATAACCCCAATGGTTGTTCAGAGATCATTGGGGCTACCTCCTTTATTTCAAAGGAGAGAAGTGCTTTGTCTTTGTTCAACAGGTCATCCGAGTGTAGTGCCACTCAGAGCCTTGCAGTATGACCCATGCTTAGTAGAGGTGAGATAACTTCTCTGCTTCTTCCAGGAAGTGAGGCTGTGACACCAGCACACTTGGAAAACAAAGAACTTAATACAAAAGCTTATTCCTGAGTCTTAAAAGAGTTTGGATTTGCTCAGGACTTACCAGTCACCATTTCCATCGTTCCAATTTCTCATTTTCAAAATGGATATATCTATTCTATGTGTGTCACACCATTTTATTTTGGAAGCGCATATTTTATCTGGTTTCACAGGTTCTTAGGTGAAAAAGAACATTACTCCATGATGAATTACACTTCAAGTCTCCCAATTATCTGATTTAGGTGATATTTAGATGAGAATTTGGACTTTCAACTTGTACTGATACTAGACTGAGTTAAGATTTTGAGGCTATCAAGATGAAATGATGTGTATGGGATCTTACTGCATACAAGAAGGACATGAATTTTGAAGAACAAAGGTCAGAATGTTGTGAACTAAACATATTTGAACTTAAATCCAAAAAAATTACACATTGAAGTCCTACCCCCCAATACACACACACACACACACACACACACACACACACACCATTGGGAGCTAACTTAGATAAGGTCATGGGGGTGGATGCCCACTCATACAAATATAAAGTAAAAGAGACACCAGAATCTGTTCTCTCTTCCATGTGAAAATAAAGGAAGCCATTTGCAATCCAGAAAGTGGGCTTGCAGAATAATCCAATCAATAAGAATCTAATCTGCCAGCTCTTTGATCTTGGATTTTCTGTCCCTAGAACTGTAAATGATAACTGTTTAGCTTGGCATGGTGGTACACACTTGTAATCCCAGTACTTGAGAGTCTGAGACAAGAGAATCACAGGTTCCCAGCTGGCCTAAGCAACTTAGTAGGGCCTTCTGCAACTTAGTGACATTCTGCTTTAAAATATAAAATAAAATAGGGGTGGAGGTGTAGTTCAGAGGTAGACTGCCCCTGGGGTTAATCCTCAGAATCTCACACATGTCGGAGGCTTGTCCATAGGTGAGGATTCGAGACGAGGTTGGGAGAATACGCTCACACTGCCCGAGGTGTTGAGATGCGTCTGTTTAATTCATGTCATCTCTGTTTTTTATACTCTTTTATAACAAGGTACACAGAACAGGAATTTTTACAGTCTTGTTTTTTCCTAAAGTTGAGTGGGTACATCTTTAACTAGAAAAGCTATTTCCCATATTATTTGCTGGGATTAAGAAAACAGCAAAGGTTACAGAATACAATGTGTAAATAAAAATTCTTTTAGTACAAAAAGAGTTAAAGGTTAACAGCAGACAGGAAACTATTCATTAGATTAAATCTTTACTATTTGCTCAACTCCTGTTAGGCAGTTAGATATGTGGTGAAGACAAGGGGGAGGCATTTCAGAGAGAGAAAAACTATCTATCTTAAAGCTTTCTTTACTCACAGATAAAAAATAGTAGATCTAAATTCCTTTGATTTGTATCTAAGCTTGCAAGGGTTCAATTCTGATGTTTGTTGAAGGTTAATGAATATCTCTGAGACGAGCTGAGGCATTGTTCTTTTTAGCTACCATTGATGAATTACAATCCATTTAGCCATCCTGTGTCTCTAGGAAACTTTTTCTTTATAATTAATGTGAAAGCAAAACCCAAAGTCCCCCAAATTTCCAGAATATAATAATGCAAAGTGGGAAATGCCATGTGTTCCTTCTATTGAAATCAATTGCCTTGTAAGATTTTAGCAGGTTGAGCCATGCTCAAGGCCCAGCTTATTAGGATGATGTCACACACACACACACACACACACACACACACACACACACACACACACCAACAAACATTTAATTTTAAGCCACCAGTCCACAGACTGGTGGTTAATGCAATATTGGTAAAATAATATATGTTATGGCAATCTAATCTAAGATGGCTAGGACAATATTCTTATGAATCTTTGACAGTTGTGTGTTTATTATATATAGCAAGCAGAATTCTAAGATTACCTGAAGATTTCTGTTTTCCTGGTTTGTATGCCATGCATAGCCTCCTCCTTCATGTGTAGGCAGGTGTTACAGATGTAATTAAGGTCCTTAATCAGGTAACAGAAATTTAAAAGTAGGAGATTATCATGATTGTGCCTAAATATTATGCTTTGAATCTGGAATGCCCTCTAAAGATCTCATGTGCTGGAAGCATGTATCCAATGAGCAAGATTCAGAGGTGGATTATGGCTGGAAGAGGTGGGTCACTGGGGGCATGGCCTTGAGGATCATATCTGTCCATGGCTTTCTCCTCACTGCCCTCCCCTCTCAATTCTGGCCATCATGCCTTGAGCAGCTTTCCTCTGCCACACCCTGCTGTTATGTTGTCATTGCCTTGGAGCAGGCCAACCATGTACTAAATATCTCAGTATATGAGCCAAGTAACCCTTTTCTTCTCTAAATTGTTCTTGTCAGGTACTGTGGTCACAGTGATGAAAAAAACTAATACACTAACCTAAATTGATAAAGCCTTTAATAGACTTGATGTCTGAGACAGAAGCTATCAGAGAGAATTAAAGAAGCAATTTAGCATTTGTGTAGAGGTTCATGTGACAGAAAATGACAAGTGGTTCTTGAAACACAATAATATAAGCTGCCAATAATAAGTCAGCTTACAAGAAGACACAGAGTTCGATTGAAATTTTGGTCCCTGATAATGCCTTGGTTTCAGCCCTAATTAGACTCTGAAGAAGAAGAATCCATCTAATCCATTCCCAGATTCCTAATCCATTGAAGCTGTTAAGTAACAAACTTGTTAAAACTTAAGACCTAAACTTATAGTAACTTTTATACATTGGTAAAATTTTGAGCCAAGCATGTTGGTGCATGCCTGTAATACCAGTACTTGGAATTCTGGGACAGGAAGATTGCAGGTTAGAGGACAACCTCCATAACTTCGTGAGACCCTGTTTCAAAACAAAAAAATAAAATCGGTCTGGGAATATAGCTCAGAGGTATAATGCCCTTTAATTCAATCCCTAGTACAAAAAAAAAAAAAGTAGTAAAACTTTGGATAGAACATGAGGTAACATCCACTTCTTCTCCTGAATTATGAATGGTAAGCCTGTTACCATTACGTTAATCAATAGATCCGCTGTATAGAATTAAGTCTGCATTAACCGAATTATTGTTGGTAAAGTTTGTAGTAGAGAGACATGCCTCTCAAGGATATTAGATATATTCTTCCACTGACAATAATAAACGTGAAAAAAAAAGTTTCTATCCTGTAACACTGTTTAGTAAGCTGTATAGTAATTAACTAATTAATTCTGATTCCTATAAGTAAGAAAAGATATTGGTAAACATGATTATTAAACTTGCTTATTATAGCCTTTGGATAGAACACGAAGCAACATCTACTTTTTCTTCCTGAATTATTAATGGTAAGTCTGTTACTATGGTGACCAATGTGGTCCATCCCATAGAATTAAGTCTCCACTAATATTAAAATTTTGTTGGTAAATTTTGTAGTGAAGAATATGACAGAGAATTATTTTTATTATATTTTACATGTACACAGGATTTTGAATGACAGATATCCCAATATTAAGAAGAATAGAAATCCTTTCCCCACCTACAAGTCACATTCTGAAAAGACCCTTGTAAACTCCCACTGTTCAAAATAAGAGCCATTGGTTATTCCTGTCTATAGAATCTTTGAAATGTGGCTAGTCCAACTATAGAGGTGCTTTAAGAGTAAAATAAAGATAAAAAATGTATCTTATTAAATTTTTTTAATGATTACATGTGGGAACGATGCTAATTTGGCCATTTTGTATTAAATACAACAAATTATTAAAATTAATTTCACTTACATATTTTTAGATTTTTTTAATGCAATGACTAATAATTTAAAAATTACACATGCAGCTTGCGGCAAATTTCTATTGGACAGTACTGCTGTTTTAGGCCTTGTAAACAAAACTTGCTAAAAGGAACTAGACTATCTGATTTTCAAAATCATCCTAAGAATGTACATAAAAGGAAGGTAAGATATTAGAAAAAAAATTACTAAAAAAACCTGATAGAGGTTTTTTTTGTTGTTGTTGTTTGTTTTTTATCTCTTCAAAGAGTGAATTGAAACAAAAAATAGCTAGAGATGGATGACTTTAGGAAGGGGAGTTAAGAAAGGCATTTGAGCCCAATAGTAAAGTGGGACTCATCATGTATGACTTTGGGATTTTATTATTTATTTCTGAATTACAGATTTTCCTCCTAGTCTGAGTGGAAAGACAAAGAGACTAGTGTGTAAATTCCCGTTGAAAAGGGAAGGACTCTGAGGACTGTGAGCCAACACAGATCATGGCAGCATTTCAGTGGTTGAGTGAGTGATCTGTGGGCCAGAGGTCGGCTAGGGTCAGGTGGGTTCAAGTTACTTTAATGGCATTCATTCCCAGATCTGTGTTAATTCTTCTTGAAATTGAATGGTTACAAGTCTATGCTCAAATATTACATGAAGTGCTCTTTATAGAGAAATGAAGCATTATTGTAGAAGTGATGTCATTACTTACATTTTTATTCAAGTGACTATTTTCTTATAAGAACATGTGTCCAACAAAGTCAGTTTTCTGTTCGTCATGTGCCTCCAGAAGAAAATCCACATTCATTTTGTTGTCCACCACTCCGTCACACAGCTTTGTGCAGCAGGAAATACAAACTATCACCTCCCTAATTTATCTATGTGACTAATTTTAATGATTTTTCAGGTTGTAGGTGTTCTTTTCATGTTGAACTCTTTATACTCCTTTCTGCCAAAGATGAATCCATAACTTGAAAACACGACTTTATGTGTATTTTTTTTATTCTCTCTACTTAACAAAAGCTACACCACAAATATTTTAATGATACTAACAATTTTCTTGTAGCAATAGCCTTGAGGTTCTCCTAAGGCTTATTGTTTAACAGAAAAGACATGCAAGATACAATTCTAAGATACTTAGAGGATTTTTTTTTTGCTTCATTTTCCTATCTACAAATTTTTATGACACATCACACTGTTATATATTCACAGTGGATCCAATCTTAAGCCTGAAGCTCTTCAATTGAGAATAATTTTCCATCTGGAGAACTTGGCTGAAACCCAGTTTTAATCTATTTTTTTAACTCAACAAATACTTGCTCCCTTCAGTTTAATTTTTATTAATTTAATCTCTCTCCACTCACTTTTTAAAATAAACATTAAGGAGTTAGGTATTATTCAGTAATCTTCCTAGAAATTTTCTTAGCAAAATTACCTGGTATATTTGCATATTTCTACCACATACTTTTAGTTACTACTTTGTAAATGTTCCATTTTCTGCTGATTTCTCTCTCTTTCTCTCTCTCTCTCTCTCTCTCTCTCTCTCTCTCTCTCTCTCTCTCTCTCTCTCTCCACCCCCCTCTCTGTACTTTCCTTAAAGCTGATTGTGAGAGCTTCTTCTAGGCCTTTCAGGTTCTGCTAATACAAATCTTAAATCTCAAGGTCCTTCCAGCTTTTGCATATTTCTTTTTGTCAAAACCAATGCTTCGTGTACTGTTTCTTCCAGTTTTTTTGCATCCTGTAATCAAAGTAGTACTGCAGTAATAAACTCCATCAAAACTTAGTGAATTAAAATGATGAATAAAAGCCGGGCGTGGTGGCGCACGCTTGTAATCCTAGCATTTGGGAGGCTGAGACCGGAGGATCCGGGTTCGCAGCCAGCCTCAGCTAGTGAGGCACTCCGCAACTTAGTGAGACCCTGTTTCAAAATAAAGAATAAAAAATAGGGCTGGGGGTGTAGCTCGGAGGTAGAATGCCTCTGAGTTCAATCCCCAGTACCGCAAAAAAAAAAAAAAAAAAAAGATGAATAAAAAAATTCCATAAATTTGCAATTTAAACCGAATGCAAATAAGACAAGTCTGTCTTTTCCTTCAAGAGTGACCTGGATAGTATAAAGCCATTTCCAACATGACTCAACCGTACATTGACAAGTCAACATTGACTCTGACAAAGGGAGTCCAAGCAATTATGCTTTTTATCAGGTTGATGATATTTCTTTCTTTTTAAATACTTTTGTTGGTGCCTTGTTATTTTACTTCATAGTAATTTTCAAAGTCATACAAACATTCATTCACACATTACTTGGTGTATTTATTTAGATTGTTGAGATGTTTGTGTGTTTGCTTATTCAGCTTTCTGAATGACTGATGATTCTTTGCAATTTTTATTTTTGCTTCTTTTGAACTACTGCTTATTTTAGAAATGCACATTCAGTCATCCTTGATCAGTAGCCCCAGGTTATGTTGGCTTCTACTCTGAAATTTCAGTTCCATGAACATAAGCAAGTATAATCAGGGCACTAATAACTGCAGTGGTATTTCATCCTAAACATACAAAAAGTTTTCCTTAATTTATCAAAAAGCTTCAAATTCCATTTATTTTTTGAAATGAATAAATGTTAGCCCTTGTAATATCAATTATTATCCTTTATTTTTCTTGCTTTCATGTTTGTAAAAATCTTCTATAACCTGAGAAAAATGTAGGTATGGACTTTTTTTCTGATCTGGTTCATTTGCTTTAAAATATAATTTCAGTAACATTTCTTATATAATTTGTGAGTTAGGAACATTCTTCCCAAAATATTTAGCTCAAACGCTCTACATTTTAATAGCTTATAATTTCCACTGGACTTGAAATATAATATTTTAGTATGCATTATTTTATTAGTGTTTTATAAAAATGATTTATCTGTTTCAATGATCTTTAATTTTCAACATTGTTTACATAATTTACTTGAAGATAATTTGAAGGTGTCATTCATAACTGCTAGCAAAAACTTGCTTAACCTCCCCATATTAAGTATTGCTTTAATATTTCTACTAATTATAATTCTTTCATTCTACCTGAAATTTAGAATCATCTAGTTCCAAATATGTCAATTGGCATTTTGAGTCACTTTATATTAATTGGATGAAACTTCTTCTTTAGAACATTGGTCTTGAGTCAGCAGGATTGCTTTTCTATTTATTTAAGATGTGTATACATATACCAACAAAAGGTACAGATAAATATGAATATTTTTGAAGTATGCACGAAATTCAAAATGTGACTCAAAATTATCACTTCTTTCCCTCTTTTTACCCAACTAATAAAAATCTTATTTATTTATTTACTTAATTGAGCTAATTCTCCCCATCCTTCTGTCTAGTGCCTCTAATTGGCACTTTCTGTCAAAAAGTCTACTGGGTAAAGTACTCAAACCAGAAGAGGTTTGTCAAAAGCTCCTAGGAAGTTCAGTTATTATAAGCAATCTACATGATTCCAAAGGAGTATATGAGTGCATACAAAACAGACAGCACCAGTTTAATGAAGAGTAGAATCTGCATGAAGAGAGTACCCATAGCCAAGTTATTTTTCTGTATTTCTTTTTTTCTACCTAATATGTAGTTATTTGTTTTCCATATAATTTCATTTTGCTACATTTGACAATGTGAAAATAAATTACAGGTAAGATTGTAGTTATATAATAGAAGTTGTCTCTATTCTGCTTTCACATGTCTTTGTAGTTTTTATTCAGGTTTATTCCATATTGACTTCTTAAGTGAATTTTCGTATGTTGTTCAGTGCAAGTTGTGTTTTTTAATATAAGCAGCAAATGGTACAAATGAACTGTCTTCCCTAATCATCCTGACAGGTTCAACTAGCTGTGTTATGATTTAAAAATAGATCTAGTTGAATAAATGCAAGGAAAAAGAGATAAAGGGAACAGAAATAGCAATATATTCCAAATAAATCAAATATATCTTCCTAGAATCTTTGCTGGTAACTTTATTCACAGCCATCAAAATCTTGAGACAAGGAAAAAAAATAGGTGTCAGAATTCTTACTTTATGGATTTGTTATGAAACTGAACTCTAGTGAAATCAAGCTCAATGTTTTTTTTTTTCTTTATCATGGTTATGCTTAACTGTTAGATTTCTAAAATCAGATTCTAATATAATTTATCAGTTACATTGTTAGTATCATAAGAATATTTAATTCATTTGTTCGTTATAATATCCTTTTTTTAACACTATCTTAAGCCTAAAGAGAGGGCCAGGGAAAACTAACGAAGAATGTCAGAATCACTATTGATACATTGAGGGTAGTTGATTTTATCAGCATAAATATTGAATTAAAATAGATATTTTGTTCATTAATAAATATCTCTTCACTTCAGAATTTTATTACAATATTTTATGATAACTCATATGCTAAGGTAAGCTAAGTGTTCCTGGATTCTACATAGTTTTAAATTCTTATGGAAAATTAGAATTTTATCATATTAAAATATCGCACATAACTTATTGAAAGCTGTATGTAAAAACTGGCTCAGGTGGGATAGAATGTCAATTCACCTCACCTTCCTGCTGGGGTTCAGGTGACTTATGCAAACAGTTCCACTGCTTAATGCAAAGGACTATTCCAGACAGAACTGCTGTTTTATGATCTCACTCTTGGTTGTTTGTTTACAGTTTAACACATGCCTATAATATCTACAATATCAGGTTGTTAAAGCCATTTGACATAAAGACTTGTCTCTTCTAAAGTCTGTGATATTAATATACATATGTGAGGAAGTAGAGAAAATGATAACATCAACAAAAACCTCAGGTACTATTGATTGATACATTATGAAATCATAATTTTTATAATTGTAAATGCATCCAATACTTCATTTGAAAACCATGCAGTTTGAGAGGAGAAGTATATTCATCTAAGCTATTTGGAAATGATGGTGAAGTACTTACTTTGGTAGTCAAATATATATGATTACATTGTATGTTTTTAAGGGAAAGTTTATTTTGGCCACCTGGGAAGTTTTAAAAAGTAAAACAGAGCCGGGCGTGGTGGCGCACGCTTGTAATCCCAGCATTCCGGAGCCTGAGACCGGAGGATCCGGGTTCGCGGCCAGCCTCAGCTACCTAGTGAGGCACTCCACAACTTAGTGAGACCCGCTTTCAAAACAAAGAATAAAAAATAGGGCTGGGCTGGGGGTGTAGCTCGGAGGTAGAATGCCCCTGAGTTCAATCCCCAGTACCACACACACAAAAAAAGTAATACAGAAATGTTATATGAAATAAGAGATTACTTGTAAGTTGTAAAATGCTCATAAATTGTTGCGAGTTTTTTTTTTTTTTTGGTGTGTGTGTATGTGTGTGTGTGTGTGTGTGTGTGTGTGTGTGTGTGGTACTGGGGATTGAACTCAGGGGCATTCTACCCCTGAACTACAGAACTACACCCCAAGACATATTTTATACTTTATTTTTTAAATAGGATTTCATTAAGTTGCTAAGGGTCTCACTAACTTGCTGAGGCTGACCTGGAACCTGCAATCCTATATCAGTCTCCCAAGTAGTGGGATTACATGTATATGCCACCATGCCTGGCTAGTTGAAAGGTTTCCAAATGAAGAATAACTAAAAATATTTAATTGTACAAAGAATTGTAGGGAACCCATTTAGAAGTTTCAATGATAATAAGAAGTGAAGAGTTCGGTAGCTAAGAATATGTAACAGTTGGAAGGGAATTGTGACTTGCTAGGAATCTAACCTTACTTCTACTACAATTTAATATTTTTTATTGTTGTTCAGCAGTATTTGAGGGGAAAGTGTTCCCTCTTATAGTTTCTTTTTGACCTCTACCATGCTATATTTTAAAATATGTATTTAATTGTTTCAAAATTTGCTGCTAGAAGTACACATAAGAATGTAATTTGTCTTCCCTGCACACTGTATTGGTTTCCTATTGATGCTGCAAAAATGATCACAAACATAATGGCTTAACACCATACAACTCATCATTTTCCATTTATGGAGGAATAAAGTGCCCTGAGCATCTCACTGTGGTACAGAATAGGTGTTGGTGGAGTCCTGTCCCAACCAGAGGCTCAGCAGAGCATCTGCTTCCATGCTTTTCCAGGAAATTCCCATATGCTTGACATCTCAAATCTTTGATTTAATCACAACTGTAATTCCCCTTTGCTGGAAATGAGGTCATAAACATTGTTAGGGAAGGGAGCACTGTGTTACCTCCCGTTAGTACTGTATATTTATCTTCACTCACAGAGTCAGTATAGCACCTTAGTGGTTCCCATTAGCTTCCCTCAGTAGATCCCAGGTTAATTTGTGTTTCAAAAATTTTAGCCTTTCATTGCATTTCTACTTTTTAACTGAGAGTTTGAACAGAGTTAGATGTCAGTGAAGCTATTCTTCGGGTTAAAAAATAAAAGAGATTAATGGTTTTAATATTCTCTAAACCTTGGGAAATTATCTAAGTACATTTAATAAGGTTGATTCAGAATTATCCCCAGTTCTTTTTCTTTCTTCTTTTTTCTCCTTTTTCTCTCTCAATATATCTCTCTCACATTAGAAAATCTGGCTTTAACCAAATTTTGTAGAAATGATGCATACAATTAGAATCATTGTCATTATAAATTTTTATGACTATACAATTCACATAAACTATCAAATGTAAATTAAAACTTTAGTAAAATATGCACATTGATTTAAATAAAATCAAATATTAAAGTGATGTTAGGCCATTGTGCCTTCCTAATTGTATGAAGATAGAAATCACTTGTATTGGACTCTATTTACCTGCACCTGCTGATATACTATGTTGATCTTCCCTGTAGACCACCTTCCAGTTTCTCAGTAACTACTATGAGAAGAACCTTGAGCAAATTTGAATCTAAAAGAGCATATCAGATTTTTTTTTATTTAAAATTTGATCATGGTAATTCTCCAAACTAAAAGAGCCACCTCAATGATTCATACCTTTTTTTTTTCTTAATTGGTGAATTATAATTATACATCATAATGTAGGTTCATCATGATGGAAACATACATGAAAACAGATACTATCACATCAATTCTTCTTTTGAGAAAATCCAGTGTCTCATTGTATAAAATAATGATATAGAGCTCATTAATTTATGGTTATACTATGTAACGTGCTTTCCTCTCCAAAAATGTTTGTATGACCATGATTAAAACAATATCAGAAACAACCATGCAGCAAATTTGAATCCAAAAGAGCATATCCCTTTGTTTCAGGTATTTTTCATTTACATAGTTACAATTTGGTCATGGTAATTCTCTAAAAGATTCACCTACTTAATAAGTTATTTTAGAAATAACTTCTAGTTAAATATCATTTATTTGTAATAAATGTATTACCTATAATTTTAATAGAAAATATTTTGAGCAATCATAATTCTATCAGTATATGTAAAGAACAAAAGCCATTTAGCTTTCCTAAATTTGCTACTTTATATGAGTTGGTATATTTTTAGGATATATATTCAAGTTAAGCATAAAAGCTAAAATTCTTTAGGTAAAAGTAAAGAAAATCTTTAACTATCCACTAATAGTAAAAATGCCACTGACTCTTTCTAAATAAATTTGAAATTAAAAGCAAATATTTTATATCTGGGGTTGGAAGAATCTTCTTCAACTGAGTTAAAACCCACCTACACATTTCTTTTATTGCCTCCTTTAGATGTCGAAAGTTAGGAACATGCAGATCTAATGGTAATACATTAAGTTATTATTCACTTTAGATTTTCCAAGTTTTGCAAATTTTCTTTTTAGCAAAGTTTTTAGTTAATGCATTAACATTTATTCCAGACAGACATCTATGGAATGACATGAAGCCTAAAAAAGTAAAGCTAATACATCCATGTGAGGAGTATTTTAATAGCTCTAGTACTTTTCAAAAGATGATCACAATGGAAGAAAAATGCAGCCAACTCACTAAAGCAATTTTGCAAAATATCCAAAGAAGATTTAACTAGACCTCACGTTTTCCAATAATGCAGTCTAGGCAATGTCTAAATCTGGTAGAAATGCCAGTTTTTTCTAACTTCTGTTCTTTTGAACCAGTCTCCAAGACAAAAAACTTTTCTCTCTTTTCTTGTATTTTGAGAATTCTGTTGCCAGAGTGTTTTCAGTTTTAATTTCTATAATTATGCTAAATTTTATGATTTTTGTGAATATTGTTAATTTTCTATTTATCATTAGCATAAATGTGAAAAAATCAAAATATCTTAAGTTAAAATGACTAATTTTATAATACAATTTAATAACAATATACTTACACTTTTTATATTTAAGTTTAATAGTAATTCCTTTCTGGTCCTATTCCCAGAAACCAACATTATTCTAAATCAGTGCTTATACAATTTCTCATCACTGTTGCAGCTGCTGTCTTGGCCCAGTTATCATAAAATCTCACTTTGATTATTATAACAGCTTCTAAAATGTCTTACTTCCTCCATGTTTGCCCCTCTATATTGTGCTCCCAAGAAAAGCACTCAGGGTGATTCACTTAAAACCTAATAGTCATATAAGGTCACCTGGTTTATTATATTCTCTAAAATACCATAAAGAGACTATGTAGTGTGCCTCCCAAAAGTGATCTCTCACACACACAAATTATATTCGTCTTACATTAAACTCCCTCTCTTCTCTAAGTTACATTAGCTGCTTTGCTATTTCTCATAAATTGCATTTTCTAAGCATGTGGCCTTTAGATATGTGATTTCCCATGTCTGATACTAAGATAACACATCATAGTTGTTTCATTTTTCAGGTTTTATTACTATATAGCAATGAGTTTTACAGGGACCATGTTAAACATTACCCCCAACCATGATTTGGCACAGTCTCCTCTCATGAAACTTGTTACTTTCTAACTTAACACACATTTAATTGTTTCTGTGGGGAGGGGTCCCAATTTGTCACCAATAGAATATGTAGTAGATATAGCATAAATACCTGTTGGGTAAATTAACAAGTGAACACATGAAAGGACGGAGCTTTTCTCTTCTATCAGCAGCAACTTAAACCCCTCAGGATCAGTTAAGCCAGACATTTGTTTTTATAAATAAAATTTTATTGGAAATACACATACAAGTTTATTCACATATGGTTTATGGCAAACTTTGCATAACAAAAGCAGAATTGAATATTTCTGTCAGAATGTGAAGTTAGCCAAAGCAAAACAAAACAAAAAATATAAGCAAATGATTAATTGTCTCTTTGTAGAAAAAAATACCACACATCAATGTTTTTATTATCTAACTCTTCTTTTTCAAATAAAGAATGTCTATTATTAGATTGTATTGATACTATCAATTATCAATTGGAATTCATTTTGAGTAACTGATAAAAATCAAGATTTATATTAGATCATGGAATTTGATTTTAGTGTCACAAACTTCATATGAAAATTGGTGAAAATGTATACCTTTTAAAATTTCTATTTTAACATCTCTTTAAGCATTCTCCAGAAATGCATCTACTAAAACTGAAGCAAAACACCACAGGCAAACCAATTAGTGATAGGAGTTAATGTGATCATTGAAAAATAAAAGGAAGGCAATTTGGATGCAAGAGATGACATTTCACTGATATATGTTGGTTTATCTTTCATCTTTCAGGACTTATGTGGGGAAGAACATGTGATGTTTAGTTCCAGTGAGCAATTAAATATTTAATGAGAAATAGCACTAATTGGTAGGAAATGTTCTCATTGATTGTTTTTTAACCAGTCAGTAATTACATATAAAAGTCATATATTAGAGACTTAATGAGCAATATAAATTACTGTGCCAAAAATGGCAGATCATTATCACACAATCTATGTCATGGCTGCCCTCATTTTCCCCTATGATTTTGAAATCCTAGCAGAAGAAAGCACACCAAATTTAAGTTGACCAGTGCATTAATCTTCTAAATATGCTCAATTGTTAGAGAGTATTTTTCTCTATGATTTTTGTGTTCATACATAGAATATATTCAGAAGGTATGTCTTACATCCACCATTCTCTGAAAATAAAACAGCATGAGGTCCTTAGGTAAAAACTGAATCTAATTGTCAACAATTTTACATTTATTTTTAGTAAATCTATGCCATGATTAAACATATTGTTTAATTAGACAAAGAACACACAAAGTAATTTTTATTTCACACTCAATTATTTTGAATTTTGTGATAACTCAAGCAAATGATTCCCTCTGAGTTTTCTTTCTTTGATTTACTAAATTAAAGTGATCTTCTTGTATCCTCTGCATAGAATAAGAGATACAATGTTTCTATTCATTTCAGAGGAACATTTTTGTTCCCCAAACACTATTCTGATATTATTAACAATCTTTCCCTAAATTTCTTAATGGTTTGTCAAGCAAGTCTGTATTTTACACACCAAAATTTTCTCATTATTTTTTTAAATTTTTTTATTGTAGTAATTCATGCAATATAGCATACATCTTTGTTAAGTACGAGTTATTAACAACATATTTGCACACAGTTCTCATTTGACCCTTTCCCCAATTTCCACCCCAATCCCCTCCCCTTCCCTCCCCCTCAGGTTCACTTTGGTGAGTGACCTTGATATGATTGTGTAATTACATCATGTGCTTTAGGGCGTCCCTCTGCCCCCTGCGTCCACTACAATTAAATCAACTTCGTTGCTTATCGAGGATCTCTCCTTTTCATCTGGAGACCCTCCTATGCCACATCCCCTCCCTAGCAT